>JBAMHZ010448683.1:0-21162 GCA_037177395.1 Alpinia galanga | reverse complement strand
CATACTGATGGATGAATTACATAGAGTAATATATATACATAAAGACAGAGAGATAATATGCTAGGCGACACCACAATAAACACCCATGCACGACGAGGAATGCACAGTAACTCTTCTTCGCGTGATCCATCCTTGTCGTCGCCCGTCCACCGACGTCCAATCAGATTCTGACAAAAATTCATCATGATTGCAGTAGCTAGCGGCGTTGGCAGTCACAATTCAACCAAATTTCAATCGAAATCTAACCACAATTCGATGACACCAACGGCGACCCCCTTGGATTTAGGGGTTGAATATATTGCTCATCTTCTTCGACGATTGCACAATGAGAGTACTATGCATTCCTCATTACTATGCATTCCGTGGATCAAACGACTATGATGGAGTCACGCACAACCGCACATTAATCCGTCGTCCAACATATCAAACCTCTCTCTCTCTATCTCTCTCTATATATATATATGTCCTCCATTATACATCATTCGAATTATGTAAGATAACATATATATATATATAGAGAGAGAAAAAAAAAATTATCCTATGCAATTTATCCATGGGCATCGATGAATATTTTCATTATCCACCGTCTGATCCTCTTAAATTCAAAGATTGAATTATAGTATACAAGCGATTGAACGATGAATAACGAAAATACTCACGGATAAATTATGTAAAATAACATTCCTAAGTAACTCTCGCTAATGCAAAGTCTTAAAAAAAATAAATTGACCTCTAAATAAAATTTAGTCTAAAGCATGAGCAAGTTTATTATGGACAATTTTACTGTGCTTGGTAAAAAATTATTTTTAAAATCCAAATCATGACCTTTAAATCATATAACAATTTTATCATTGCACTAAAAGAATGGCAAAAAACACAAAGAAGAATAAAACACTATGCTAGGAGAATATCCAAGAATATTTGCCAAAGGATTGGATAGGATTCACAAGCAGAAGCAGAGGCAACAATCAAGGGTAGAAAATAGGATGAAAAAAAAACCACTATGAGCCTGTAGGTATCTGTCAATCCAAATGACATCGATAGTGGCATACTGTCAGACTAAGTCAGTCAGCTTGAATTCAGAGTGTAGCAAGTGATAAAAAATTGCAAAAACAAAATAATTTTAATTAAATCATTTAGCAAAAGCAGCCAAACAAACAGTATCAGTTCTTTCTTGACAGCGAGGAGGAAAATTACCTCTTTCTTGACAGCCTCTTCCTTCTCAGACAGTATCAGTTCAATATGGCAGGGAGAGGACATATAAGCTGCAAAACAGAGTATTGCAGTCGATTAGATACTGAAAAGGAACATATTAGCACAAAAAATGAACTTACGATTGATTCTTCCATGAGCCCGGTAAGTCCTGCGCCTCTGTTTTTGGGCTTGGTTCACTTGGATGTGCGAGATGTAGAGTATGTCAACATCCAAGCCCTTCACCTGCATAAGAGAAACAAAGGTTAGCAATTTAAGCAGAGCACTGAAGATGGAAGGTGACTGCCTATGTTCATACTTCAGCATTGCTTTCAGCATTTTTGAGCAGATCCAAAATGAATCTAGCTGATTTCATAGGCCAGCGACCTTGCCCATTCGGATGCCTGTTTTTTGCCTGAGCGGTTCGACCAACGCCACGACAAAACCTTCGAAAGGGAATAGCCTGCTTGTGGGCAATTACATCCTCAAGATACCTTTTGGCCTTGGACAAAGGTAGCTTTCTAATTGCATGAGCAGTCTCACGCGTGTTCTGTTGACATAATCAAATTTGAAACATGTATTCTTATCAGCCACATGCGATGAACTATGCAAATTTCGTAACAAAATACGAATCCTACTGACTATTGAGAGTAAGATTTCATTTCCAAAAAAGGAAAAAAAGAAGACAATTACATAACCAAGCAATAAATTATAAAGATGCAAACATACAAGTACAACTAGTGTTATTGCTTTGCTGTGAGGAGCTTTTATTAAACCACTTGCATAAGCAATCACAGCAACTAGAGATATTCTGACTGAATAACTAAATTAATAAAAATGTCTGAAAAATAGATTTCAAATGTCAAACTAATGGATAAGTTCCATATTTCTTTAATTTATATTAGATAATATTTCAGTCAAATGTTACATTATTTCTATGTTAATAAAAAATCTACACCAAAAGATAGCCGTTAGTTCTTTTATGTAGATAAATCAAAGAGTGCTTTGCATTTAAATAAAATTATTATTCTACAGCAAGGAAAATATTAGAATATGCAATTTTCTTCCAAAATTAGTTACAGCAATCAAACTAAATTGATATAACAATGAAATAATATTCACACTATACATGTATGAATTCATTAACTAATAATCATCAATTATTATAAAAATAACCAATTAAGGAGTCCTGGTTAGAATACCTATTCAAATTGTTACATTTATGTTTTACATGCGGATTCAATTAGCTTAGATAAACAAGAACATGACCAGCCTTCTCCACAAATCAAAATCACCACCATTAATTACAAAAGTTTCTTAAGTCCAAAACTTTCCTTACAACATGGACTTGATTTATCATCGCTCTTCTCACTTCTATCGATCTGGAATAATGAACTGTTACCTATGCATTATATCCAAATAGCAGGTCAAGTTTGAAGCCAACTGCCAGCAAAATCACTTTTTTTTAGTATCGTGGTCTTGATTAATCACTCGCTCGTCAAATTCTTAGAACAGGGAACGCTGATGCATTTTCTTAAGAGTCTTTATCAAGTAAAATTTGCCCAACAATTAATAACCATAGCGTACCTTGAAGTGAACCCTCAGATCATGACCCATGGCCTTGGCAGCTGCAAACACCAACACAAATAAGCTTAAATCGGATTAATAACTAGTGACACGAGCATCAGGACATTCCACCTCGAACAACAGAAAAATAAGATCTCAATCACAAGTCGAATCCCACTCATGGGATAGTAAAAACAAAATTTAAAAGGCAAACATGGGAAATCAACCGTAGTCAAAACTAGAAGCGAAGAAACCATCAAAAGGCAAAACTTACACTTCGTAGGGTTGGAAGGATCTCGCGAGTACTTCACCTGATTGAATCAATTGGCGCACATAAATCAAATTAGCATTAGATTACCAGTAAAACTAACGTCCCAAAGTAAGGGGAAAGATGGATCTCACCATGACTGCAGAAAGTTCTTCGCGACGTCCGACTCTAAGCCCCTGCGGCGGCAAGGAGAGAGGACGGTTTAAGATGGGGAATGGAGCCCTGACTGGGATTCCCTCGAGACGAAACGTGGGCTTATATAGAAACCCTAATGGGCCTAAATCGCGTTCAAAATTTATATTTTCTAAAGAAAATAAAATTTTAATAAATAAATATTTTTCAGCAATTTTTTTTTACTTATTTATGATAACATTTTCTTTAAAATATATATCATTAAAACAGCGCAAAATGCCCCCAAGGGCGTGGTGCAGCATAGGCGGTGATACATCTTATAGAAAAACATAGTTTAATCCTCTACTGAGGTACAGTTTGATGATGAATTTTTAAAAAATCCATAGAGATGACCCTCTATGTAGGAGTTTGCCTAGCAGATGGAGTATAACTTCGACGTTGAACAGCCTTTCAAAGATGGTATGACCCCGGTGCGGCCCTTGCGGGGCGTTGGACAGCCCCGGTGCTAATAAAAAAAATTAAAACAGCTCAAATTAAAACAAAACAATCAACAGCCGAAATTGCATTTCATTTTTTAAAAAAGAAATTTAAACATTTTTCGGTAAAGCAAAAAATATTTCTGTGAATATAAATGATAATATTTTTCTTTTATCTTCTCACTATTTTGGAGGAAAACCTGCATTGATGGAAGATTTAAATCTCGAGTCATAGATTTTAAACTATATAGCTTATTGAAATTTTTACAAAATCCCTTAGTAAATTATTGAACTTTCTAATAAATGAAATATTTTATTTCTCATTTTCTATCGGACTTATCTGTTGAGTAGCTTGAGCTAATAATCTCGTGCCATCAGTCTTGAAGATTAGGTTGACATGAACTGTGAGTCAAAGTAGCGAAGTGCTGAGTCCCCAAGCTAATTGCTCAAAAATTAAAGAGTCTAAGTTTGCATTCAATGCAAGTTCTTTAAAATAGATACGCCTCACTTTCACAATGCTTTAAGGTTTTCATAGGTTGTCCATTTTTTAGAATACAATGACGAATCACGAATCCCACCAAGTACTAGTGGTCGTAGCAAACTGAGAAACAAATGCATGCTACCACTGGAGTTCTACCAAGAAAAAAAAGATATCCAACAAAGAAAGAGGGGGGAATGCAGGTAGATCAAAATTCTCTCTTTTACTCAAGACCTTGTCTCTTTTTTATAGGAGTGTCCCTATGATTGACCGAATAAACGCCAATTGTTTCAAACGATAAAATAGATTCAAATGGTAAAATATTAATTCATTCACTTGGACAAGTTTTACTCTAACCGATCCATCATTTGACACATGCAGATAGCACTCGTACATGAATCAACTTGATTCAGTACAATTCGGATACCTAAATTTGCAACCCCTTACACACCTATACGTGAGAGAGAGTCTCTCCCTATATATTTATTCACAACATATATACTTGCGACACAATATAACCTAACAATTAAGCCTTGAAACTTCGAATATTGAACTAAAATCTCATACACAATGAAGTCTCCTTCATCCATTCAACCTCTTTTTTATTCATATTTTTCTAACATATTCATCAAAAAGGAACAATATAGTTGACAAGATAACTCAAATGTTACACCAGAAAGTACAAACAGTTATCAAATAGTAACAAGAGTCATGAATCTCTCATACATAGAAGGATCATTTGTATCTTTGTCCATCATAGTTGGATAAATTTGGCAAGATGCTTAGGTGTTGCGAGAAACAGAACAAACTTAGTTGTCGCGATCAAGAAGCCTTCATATCGTCGAGGCCAACACTCGCCTACACGTGAGTAAACCAACAAGTATGTCAGTCGATGTAAATATAGTGGTAGAGCATGATAACTAAGTCGAGGGTGTTTACAAGGAACTTGTGATTCTCTGCCAAAAGAGGGGCAAATGTCTCGCAAAATTGCTCAATATCAGCATTTAGGTCACCTGGTCCACCGATGACATCCATGAACTTCTTCCGATTTGGAGCAAGTTTCATAGCAAGCTGCAAAGAACTTTTGCAGCATAAGTTGGCTAATCAATAGTTTTCAGCTAAATCTCTTGAATCGAAAGAACATGGCAAGTGGAAAAGGCATATAAGACACCAAACGATGGAGCAGACATGAAGCAGAGCAACAGTCTTTGTGTTCCATGGATCAGTTGCATCAAGTCAAACTTCTATAAGTGAAAAAAACAATAACACTATACCGTGAAACTAGAACTAGCAAGCCAGCCATGCCATTGCTTTAAGGTCTTCGTGTAGGAATCGGTGCAGACTTGAGTCATTGTCCAATCAGGATACACTAGTAAGTTCCGGAATAACTCCACCAGGAAGTCCATTGCTCTGAAAGACAAACATGAATCGCATATTTAAATACAGCCACCTTAACTCATAAAACTGTTGAAAAGTTGGCAACTCATTATCGTCCATTGTATCAGAAACACAGATTTTTGGTTCAATGAAGTATACATCTATTCTATGTTTCAACATCATGAATCAACATTTACATTCTAGAATCCAAATGTAGGAATTTAACATTCAAAACCTTAGAGATTGCCAAGGTGCATAAAAGAACAGACCTCGTTAACCACAGAAGACCATTGGTGCAACTTGAAGAGCCCTTAGCTGTTTTAGCATCTACTTCTACTTGCACTATACTGTATAGGTGTTCAAACTTTGATGGATCAGAGTTGTATTTATTTTCCAGTCTCTGCGAAAGAGTTAAATGGGTCACATATTGAGTAAGTTTGATTTAAAATTCTTACAAACTAAGTCATTCTTAAATAAGTAGTGTCAAACAAAAGCAGAAAAATTATTGACTGAAGAGTAGCCACCTCAATAGTCAAAGAACTTTGAAAAGTTTGGTGTTAGTTCTTACACTAACACTTTCTCTTTGTCAAAAAAGGAGCGTCGAATATAACAGGGCGATAAAACATAAAGTTGAAATTCATTAGTTATTCCATAGTTACTGAATTTTTTTTAAAAAAAACAGAAGGTTATTTATATTCCTTAGAACCCATGCCTACAAAAAGTTTTGAATGCCAAAGACATGAAATCCTATTTTTTGGAGCAAGTAGGAGTAGTGTGTAGATGTTATCATTGCAGGGAAGGAATAATTTTGGTTTGTCAGGAAGAATATTGATTTCAAAGGAATCCATTAAAGAATAAAGTTATAGAGAAAAAAGATATTATAACAAAATTTTGAAAATGTCAACCACTTGTAATTTTTAAGCAACTTGGGAAGCAGTACCTCCAACATCCTTATGAATAAGAGTATCTAATTAATACAAAAATCTTACCGTTATGTTGCCTCCAATATCAGACTTAACAATAGCCAGTGCAGCTCCGAAATTGTCTGGTAACAACAGTGTAAACTTTAGATGCATAATTGTAGACATGGATACTAGAGGAAGGAACTAAAACCCTTGTAAGTTTCAGTTCATGAATACTTTTTCAACAAGATTATCACATGACATAATTCAAAGAAAGTATTAAAAAAAAGAATGTATAAGAAAAGTGAGGACTTCCAGAACTAAATAATACAAAAGACTGGTGAGGAGAAACAAATCCAACAGAGTGAATAATGAACTCATGTACAGTTGATGAAACACACAGAACAAACTACAAACATCTAGTTGAACTCTTGCAAGAATCATGTTACAAAGACTAATTCATCCAAAAAAATCACATCAGTAAATTCAGAATTAAGGCGTGTGTGAGTCAGCTTAGCATGTTTATTGACAAGAAAATAATCTCTTGAAAAAAAAAACAAAGCTGTGATTGAGACCAAAGTTCACTTGTGGATGAAAGAAGAGCAAAGCAGGCCACATACCTAGAACAGGAAGGACGAGCTTGCACACGTCAAGGAAAGGCTTTGTAAGCATGATCCCATTGTCTAACTTGACATGCTTCATTCCTTCCAATGATGGAGTGAACACAGTACCCGCCATCTAAATTGGCACAAAACCCAGAAACATCAAACAAAATAAATGAAGATCGTAGCAAATTATATGATGAGTTCCAAATGACAAAAACACAAATAGCCCAGGTTAATCCAAGCCCTGCCAAATGAAAGTTCAAGATGATACATAATACTCGATCTCACTTAGTCGAATCAAGAACACTCAACCAGAACAAGAATTTAAGATCTGAACCAAGTAAGATCCCACTCTAGATCTAAGACACAACTTTGTTATTAAACACGAATCACGCGTCAAAGAATAAGGAGAAAAAAAGTCTCAGAGCGAGTATTCTATGGCATCCAACAAAAATCCGTTTGGGAAAAAAAAAAACCCTACTTTGTGCACACTGGCTGCAGGCCTAGCCTTCAGATCTATCA
The DNA here is from genome assembly GCA_037177395.1 of Alpinia galanga. Classification (NCBI taxonomy): domain Eukaryota; kingdom Viridiplantae; phylum Streptophyta; class Magnoliopsida; order Zingiberales; family Zingiberaceae; genus Alpinia; species Alpinia galanga. The sequence goes on along the minus strand of JBAMHZ010448683.1, from coordinate 13,645 downwards.
GAAAGTACTGAAAAATTCAAATTTCCCAGCAAAAATGACAATAAAAGCATGAAATTGAAGAGTTTTAAGAGGTGATTCGATCAGGTACCTAAACTAACTCCTTGATGAGAAAATTGAAGTGATCGAATCGTCTAATCCTGCTCTCCTCCGGCGAGACTACCAGATCCAATGGAACTGACACGGAGACACGATATTATTGAAGCAGAATAGCTCTTGAACTCGATAAAGGAGAATCGTTAAAACAGGAGATGAGACTGAGGGGATCGATCGAGGACGAGGCAAAGAATCAAAAATTTTTAGATCGCGAACGGTATAAACTCTGTACAGGAATCGGGAGTTGCCATAATATTTGGATGCGAGTTTAATTCCATCTTGGCCCTTATAATACTTTGAAATTCGAACATGAATTTTTTAAAGGAAACTTCTCTTCAACAATGCCCTTTTTTGTTTAACGCTCCGTTTGGAAGAAAGTGAGGGGAGTCTAAGTAATGAAAAAGAAAGGACAAATAAGAAAGAAAAAAAAGATAACCTTTGTTTGATCTATAAGTTTTCTTTAATTGCAATAGTAAATGATCTTCAATTTTTTACCCTGCCAAATTTAATACTATATCAGATAGCTACCGGTGTACCAACTAACGGTCCTCTGATGTCTAAGTTAAAGTCGTAAGATAAGAATAAAAGAAAATCCAAGAAGAAGAATAATATTGTAATAAAAAATGTATATAGAATGATTAATCAGCTAACCCTCTTCACCTTTCTCCTCCCCCTCCTTTTATATTAACCGTGAAATATCTTTTTCTTACCTTCGTCCTGCGACGCCTTTTGTCTAACTGTCAAGAAGCATCTTCTACTCCTAAGCCAACGTGGGGTATTAGATGGTGAATAATGATGATATTGTTGGGTCATTAGGGAAATAATCCTTAAAAGGACTATTCTTTCTAGGACGCAAGATATCCTTGTTTAGTTACTATAGTATGTGGTGATCCCACTTAGCTATCGACTTGTCTCTTCTCTGGTCGAATTGTTCTACTTCAACTCTGCATCTCTCCTTTTCGCTAAGCTATTCTCCTTCAGCTCGACTCTTCTCTCCTTTAGTCGAGTTGTTCTACCTAGATTCAGCTCTTCTCTGAACTGTTCTATATTAGTTCGACACCTCTCCTCTTTGCCGAATTATTTTCTCTCAGCTCGGCTATTCTTTTCTCTGATTGAACTCTTCTATCTTGACTTGGGATCTTACATTGCAACTCCTCCCTCTTCTTTTTGATGGTTTCGATCACCTCGTTTCATTGTTACATTGGCACGATGACTACATTGTGTATTGTTTCAACCGAAGGCTAAAACCTTACTCAATTTCTATGTTTCTAGACAAGCTCCATAAAAGATTTATTCTCTTCTAGAGTGTAAGTGACGGCTCTACCTTTTGCTGCAACTGATACACTTTGCTCTTTTGGCAGATGTTTCGACATTCGATATATTTTATACAAATGGAATGCTTCAAGAGACAAATTTGAACAGCAATCCATAATTAATTCTTCTACAAACAAACGGTATAAGAATGTATCAAACAACAATATTGACAGTCGGGAATAAATAACACAAACTTTAACTGTGACTATAAAACAATCAAGAATGACTCCTAAAAGAACCAAAATATCTCAATCCATACGTATTATATGCCTGGTAGAAGTAGATCCCTTTCTTCCTGTTCTCTTTGGATCACTTGCGCTACTTTGGAGCAGAGAACTCATCATGCTGCCGCCTGCTTCTTCTCGCTGTTCCTGCTTCGAAATGGGGAGAGGAGCGAAAAGGACCGTGAAACTGCAACAAAGAAATAAAGCTCTATCATGTATCTAGTTAATAATGAACTGAATCAAGGAAGTAGGTTGTTTATGAGACACAAAGCAGAAAACTTGGTAACATTCAGCTTCGCGGAACTATACTTTAGATGGTGCAGTAAAATGAAGAACTACCACATGCACAAGCTAGCAGCTGCTGGAATTGCATACAGATATAAGATCAGTTTATATCACATAGATATGGATGATTGTAGATGCATTGTGCACAGTTCATTCAACTACGATTATGGCAATTTTAGTGCAATTCAAACTAATACATAGCTTCCAAAAGTTCAAGTATTCCAGCAGAATAAATGCCATAAAAGTTGTAGGAAAGGGATAACCTTGTAATCCGTACAAAAAAGCTTGTCCTTCTTGATTTATTGAATTAGTATGCAAACTACAATCACCAGTAGCTATGATCTTACCATCACTGAAGGAAGCCGCAGTAAGAGTTTGATCATCCAAAGATGATGCGTCTGAGTCGAGATTACCCTCAGCTGAAGTTGAGTTGTGGCTCTTCCGGCCAAATTTCAGCAGCTTTCTAATACCTTTTGTTTCCTTGTTCCGAGGCTTCTCATGTGTTTCATGAGTTTGATGCCCTGAATCTGGAATCTCAAAACTGGAGACATGAACAGTAGGATTCTCAGCATGTGTTGCAGCTGTTTCAAACTCAGTTGCAGATAGACCACCATTATAATCCGAACCAGTAGTAATAGGATCTTCAAAGGAGCTTAACTTGGCAAAAGGACCTTGATGAGGTTTTTCTATTAAAGTCGTGCCTGAGGACTTTGGAGGATCATTCCCTGGCTGAGGAATGACAACCTGATCAGCATGAACACCAATCATAAATCCGTGTATGATAAACAATTATGGAAAAATGAAGATGGAAGTTCCATTTATGATAGATGTAAATGCTCTAAGCAAAAGCAGCAGGGAGACAGCTAGAATTTCTTAGTCAACTAGTACAGTATTCAGAGCATGAAGCTCCACAAGGTGGTTAATAGTTTTATTCATTTCATAACAGTATTTCCACCAACAACAGAACAAAGGAAAGCTCTGGGCAACCAAAACCATTAACCTTAATGGACTAAATATGTGAATTTAAAATCACAAACTAAGGATAGCAATTTGCTAGTTACCTCAAATAAAAGCCAAATTAGAAATAGAAAAAAAAAACCACTACTGTGATTTTTTTTTTTAAAAATGAAGAATTTCTTTAAGAAAGTATACCTCAGGGTGATTCTGCAGTTCATCCAGCTTTCTTAGACTAGACTCCTCAATCTGACTTATAACAATAGATGAGGGAGGAGCATGAAAAGATGCATTAGTTGTAACCGAACCATCTCCATGTGATCTTTCCTTCATTTCTATTATCTCATCGGGTTTCTGGATAGTAGGTGCAGGAACCACATCGTCTCCAAGCACCACCACTGTCTTCTCAATGACATGATTGTCATCATTATTGCTAGGCAATATTTCATTGGTTAATTTCCTGTCAATTCGCTTAGGAACCTGAGAAGTTTTGCTTTCAATGTCTTTCTTCATGGTAGCTTTGTTAGCTGTTTTATCTTCAAACTTTTCAGATGAAGTTTTTGTTTTAATTCTAAGTTCTGGAAGAGTTGTCAATTTACTTTGATCTAGTTGCATAATTTCAGCAATCTTTTTCTGGGGCTCATTGGGCACATTTCTCTTAGGAGCTTGATCTACACTTGCAGACTTAACAGTAGAAGCACGGGAAGTTGAACTGCTTTTAGGATCTGAGAGTCTTTTTATTCGGAGAGATTCTGACTTTGCTTCTGAAATGAGTCCATTTCCTTTTTTAACTTCAGGCAATGCAGATGCTGATCGAGTTAATCCATTGTCATTTCCATTTAATCTGCTAGACTTGGTAGCTTTTGGGGGATCACTGGAACCATTTGAAGAGGTTCGAGCAGGCAATTTCCTCAAGGGTGAAGAGACAGGCTCTGCATCACTCAATTTTGAGCCTTTGTAAGGACTTGGTGAAGGCTTTGTGGCTGAATGGGGTTTTGCTTGCTTCGGTGTCAATGGTGACTGGGTGGCAGTGGAACCACTTCTTGCAGCTATCCTCTTTTCCCTCTCTCTTTTCAACGCTTCAAGACGCTTTTTCTCTTCTTCTTCCTAAATTAGGAAAATTGATAGTCAGGAAATAGTACAAGAAAAGAACCTGGCATATGCACCAGTAGAGGAAATGGCTAATATGGTTAAACTTAATTATCTGCTAGACGTCCAATAGCAACATTAGAACCATAAAAAAAGAGCTCCCTCAGTTTTTATCTGACGAGATGACTTACAGTTTTTACTACCTTACAATGTTAATCATGCATGTTTAGAATTGTGAAGCACATTCACAAACCACACAAGAACTCTTGAATAAAAGAGTTCATTGCAGACTAATATGAATAATGTTCTTTGTTCACTTAAACTATGGTTTTCGTCAAAAAGATGCTTTCGGGGGAAAAAATAATAACATATGAGTGCGAGGAAACTATGAAAAAGAACATGAAGATTGTTTATCCTGCATATTTTCCTTCTAGATCTTTGTTTATAATCAGCAACTAGAGTAATATTCATACAAGCTCCAAAAAGAAATTGTGAATGGATCATGAGAATTACCCTTTCTTTCTTCATTTTCTGAAGATCGCCTTTATAAGTTCGCAGATTTTCTGCTCGTTTTTGAGCCTCTGTCAACAAATTAAGCCTTGAGGATGCACCCTTCTTTAACAGTGCATCCCTCCTTTTCTCTGAGCTGTTATTTGAGGCTTTCAAGTTTTTCCCCTTGTCAGATTTCTTTGGTTCCTCTTTTGTGCTTGTAGAGAGATCCTCTTCATTTGAAGCTACCAGTTTGACAGTATTCTCAACGGGAAGCTCAAAATTATAATCCATAACTGGATCATATCCTATAGATAAACTTTCCATTCCACGATCAGGAACCATAGACAACTCATCTGGTTCAAACAAAAGTTGGCTTCTGGCATTATCATTTGAGACTTGTGGCTTCTCCAGGGTTGTGGGGATCTCAGAATCCATGTCCATAACAACTATGTTGTCTGATCCAACTTCCTGCAAATCTGATCTATAAGGAATCAAAAAGGACTCATCTGTCATAGTATATGAAGAGTTCTTCTGTGCATTATCAATATGCTCAGAGGCAGGATCAATGAGTGGATCAGAAGACCTCATAACCCTTAACTGCTTATCTTCCCCATAAATCATGAATTCTTCACTGCTCCTCAGCCGATATGCACCTCCTGAGCCTTCTATCCCCTTGAACTGATTATCTATTGTATCTCTTCCATAACTTGAAGCCAACAATTGATCATCAGAAGCTATCTGCCTCACTCGGCTTGCCTTCTCATTAATAGAATCCATTCCTACCATTTTGTGGCTATCAAATTTACCATAATCTCGTTCAGGAGGAACCATGGGATCAGCTTCAAGTTTGCTTTGTTTTTTCTTTGATGGAGGATCTTTCTCTCCTGCAAACATGTCTACATCAGCTCTTCTTGATTTTTCTTCAGCATTTAGTAAGAAATTTTGAAATGCTTGCCAATTTCCAGAATCTGCCTCCTCCCTGTATGAACCTTTATCATTGCCATATGCATCAGAATATTCAACAGGTTTTGTTCGATGATCTTCTATCTTGGAAATTCGCTTGGAGTGTTTGTGCTTGCTTTCTCGCACATCGGGATGGGCATCGCTTTCTTCTTCTGATTCAGATTCAGAAGCAGACTTTGGGTCACTTTCAGACCCCCTAGCTCCATGCTTCTGGGATGATGCTATATAATTTAAGTTGCGAATAACAACAACACCAGACTTCTTCTTTCCTGAACGACCACTCCTTTTATGAGATTTATGACCATGAGAACTTTCTTTCTCGAGATCTGAAGGATTTCCATCTGCATCATCTTGTGACTCTGAGCTCCTCTCCCAAGTATCAGATTCAATATCTTTACTATCCATTGATAGCCTTTTCGGCCCCCTTTTGCGAGAGCTGTTATATCGAGGATCCTCCATCGGAGGATAGGGAGGATGAAAAAACGGAGCACTACCCGGATAGTTATGGTAATAGGGAATTCCCTGCATGGGATATGGTTGAAACATAGGACCCGGTGGAACATGCGTAGGCCATTGTGGGTAAGCGGGAGGTTGAAATTGACCTTGAAAATACTCCGGGTGGGGTGGTACTTTTGACTCTGAAGGGATCTTCTTATCTGGAAATAATAATAATAATTAACTTATCATACAGTGACTTGCATCATGTGGAATTTGAATCAAGGTAAGGCTAGAAAAGGAAAGAAACAGGCAATATTTCTGCAAACAAAGCTTCTATTTCACTGAAGCAATTTTTCCCTCACAACTAATCAGCCTAATCATTTGTGGAATGCTACATGAGATTCAGATAACAATAACTCCAACAACAGTTATTTGAATAATATTGCATGAGATTCAGATAATAACGATCCCATCTTCTCAAAAAAAAATTGAGGTAGGATTAGAAGCCAACCGAATGAAATAGGAAATGATTTATTGTGAATAAGACACAAGAAATTCCAATGTTGAAATTGCCATAATGGAAAGCTTCTTGACTTCTTTAATCACACACAAATCCTTAAGTTTCCAAAAGCATTCGGTCATCAACTAACATATTCTACGTAGCTAAAGTTGTATGAATGATTAGAATTCGAGTGATCTTTCTTTCACACTAATGCTGATATAAAGTGAGTTTAGCTTGCATGTTTAGAGTAGATATACCACTGTCTCCATTGCTATCGGCAACAACATCGCCAGCATACACAGTTTGTGCATCCCCGTGATCTTTCTGAGCCATAGCATCTGCAGAAAATATAATGCCTGAGGCATTCAAAGCAGAAAATTCAGATCGCATTGACATTGCTTCTACAGCCTCAACGTCGAGCCATTGTCCAGTCTCATGCTTTTTCTTCCATAAATCCATAAAGGACAAGCAGGCTTCCCTGTTTTACAATGTCGAATGCATGAAAGCTTTAACGTTTGCGTTGTCACCAAACCACAACTAGTATCCTAATTCATTTCGTTAAAATTGATTATTTATCCTGACAAGACAAGTGCAAGATTGAAAATACAAGAACTAACAGTGCTCTCCAAATGTATTAACAAAAGGAAACTTGATCCAAAAACATACTTTAAACGTGAGGCGCCAAAGTTTTCAGAAAAAGATATCAAATCCAGGAAAGTGTCCATGTCAAAACCAGCAGCTACAGCACGTGCAAAGGCCATGCCCTGTTCTTTGCGCAACACCATTTTGCGGGCCTCAAGAACTCTCAAAAGATGAGCCCTGCACAAAACAAAAATAGAGGAACACGAAATGAATAGTACAAGATTTATTCTGCGCTAGAAGCTGTTAAAAGGACAAAATGACTAAGAATACTTAAACTGATTTTTCAACATCCATTCCAATCACAAGACAGATTTTATCATTAACAGCAAAGCAGAAGAAATAGATATTGAATTATTTTTCTCTCGTTCACTGATTAAGTATTTATTTAACATCTTTTGTAGAAAACCTTGCATCTTAGAACTTATTGCAGATATCAAAGGCATGATAGCTCATACTTTGAATTCTCCTGATGCTTGGCAGATCCATTAGAATCAGGTGGGTCTGGTTGTGAACCAGGCTGTTACAGAACAAACAATAACACACTCAGAACAATGTCCAACAGACAAATGCATGTATAAAAATGTGAACAAGCACGGTATAAATCCATCTATACATGCCTAAGAAGGAAAGTTTAACAAGTTGTTCGATGTACCATTATCAAAATAAGAACTGATACAAATATTTGTCAATGTTTCCTGGATATGTTGCTTGCCTTAAGCATTTGATTGCTTAATAATAGTTAATTTTTCTTTCAAACTCCACACTGTTGTAATAATAAAAAAGTAAATAAAATCACATTTTGCTGAAAAGATAGTTTCTTTTGTATGTTAATATTGTACAGTAAATAAAGGTATATATTGCAACTTTTTTGGTGATGAACTTGATCTTCAAATATCTTTAAGTTTTTTATATTTTGTATTTAAATAACCAAAAGATAATTTCTTTGGTGATGAATATGTCAAGGATTCTAGTTAATTTTTAGTGTCTATCATGACCTTGAATCTTGTAGTTATTCAACTAAATTCTAAGCTTTGCAATGTGATACTATTGTTATATAGTTTTTGATTCATCATACTCTTTTCGACAACAAATATAGCAGCATAGCAATGTCATATCAAATCATTCAATTTTTCGACAGAATTCATTCTACTTTATAGGTTTATGTAAGTGTGAGCAATTTTACGTAATCATATATGCAGATATGATGTATAAAATCATTACCTTATATGGAACAATTGCCTTTCCTGCATCACTATCAACTGAAGACTTGGTAGCTACACATGAGCAAGTGATGATACCAAGGTCAGTATAACCAGAAGTACAAGAATTGAACAAAATTTGAATCTGCTCGATAATACGAGTCCATTTCATACACATATAAAATACAAGGCCACTCACTAAGCTAAATCTTTCAGGCTATTAGCATACAGGATGCAAGATCCTGTGGTTCCATAACAAGACACTCCTGTATTTGCTAGAAATATATGATTAAGTTAGATATAATGAAGGTCACCACCATCACGAGATGCTATTATAGCAGAACTCCGCAGCTTATAAAATACATCGAGAATGTTGAAATAATTTTTACAGTGCTGCTTATGCACCACATGTGACAAAAATTACTCTAATGCAAGGATTCAGTTCATACTTACTGACCGAGCTACTAATCTACTTAACATAAATTACAACCAATTTAGCCCTTTGGTCTGTCCGAGTATAAATGTTTCAACTCAAAACTAAATGAAGTAATTAGATCAATCTATTTTACCTTCGAAAGTTTCTGCTGGTTTGGTTTGATGATCTTCCACCTGCCAAATCAGTAGAAAAAGTCGTCATAAGCTTTACAACTGACATATGAATGAATATACATGGGACACGTACAGTGCTGGAGCCAACATTTTCATTTCCCTGAATAGCAATCGCATTCTCAATCTGCAAGATCTCCTTTTCTATTGTAGTTACACGCTCTAGGACTTCAGGCGTGCTTACGAAACGAACAAATCTGTTCAGGATCAATAATTAACCACATGCCAAAAGTTTCTGTAGAGAAGGTAGAAATTTCTGTCCCCAAGAAGAAACAACTCGCAGCAGTTGATTGTAGGGTTAAGCAGCAGGGATCTTTCGCTTACCTCTCTACAGTTCCTTTGGTGAACCATGCAACATCACTCTCTGGGTCTGGCTCAAGGATTATGGAGTAACCTCCTTTAGCAATCTGATCCTGGGCAGTCTTCAAATGAGGAAGAAAAGGAGCCATCAAGCCAGATGCAAGTTTCTCCGTCTTACCATTTGCGGCGATGACCAAATCACACCTGTTGATAGACAAAAATTTCACACTAACATCCAGTAATCTACAAGAATTTCTCCCATAAAGAGCCAGTCAACCCTGAGTCGACAATATTCTTTTCGATAGAAGTGAGTTGGACAACAGCAATATATTTTGCAAGTCACTATCTACAAAGATGACAGAAGAGAGATGGATCCATAACATTCCAACTGATACAACACTGATTACCAAATGAAATTTGTTCCTTTTCAAATTCTTCCGAACTAAATAACATTATTGGCCATTTTCAGGAGTAACCAGGGATATCCACCAGTATTTTGACTAGATTCATGCATATAAAATCCCAGTTAAAAGCATTAAGACTCCTTTCATTTAGGGTTTTGGGGAAGCGAAGTAATGGTGAAATCCATCTTCTCGCGTCGCCCTCCAAATCATTGTAAAATTTTTCAGAAATGAACTTTTTTCTGATATAGAAAATTTTCAAGCAGTTCCCATCCACTTAACCCTAGAACAAGAAACGATGATCTAGAGAAGTACCTGGTTCGAGTAGGCGTGAGCTGGAAGACCGCTGAATCTAGCTGAGCGTCCGACCTCATTGCCCTAGAAAGCAAATGTCTTGGGAAAAAAGTTTCGATCTATGAACAAAGGCCAGATCTTCGATCCCTCTCCTCTCCTTCCCCTCTTCCGCCTCCACTATCTGCCTCTATACTCTCTATTTCTCCATGAATCTCACTTCAAAGAAATCGAGAGCAAATGATTAGATTTAACAGCGACAGTGGCTCGGACATGAACAAATTTTGGAGCGACAATAGGCAAAAAAAAAAAAGACTAAAAATGCTGCCTTTAATGCTGGAGAACTCTTCTAGCTAAGGCAGCAAGTGGATCTTAAAAGGAAACAACAATTACAGGTAAAAGGAAACAAAAATGCCTGAGACGGAGAGAGGAGAAAGGCCAGGAGGAGAAGAGGTGATTCTGAACAACAAGAACAAATAAGAGAAATCAACTAAAACGCAGAAGATTAAACTCGAGGAAGAATAAAAATCGTTTCTTTGGGAGGAGGAGATAAGCAGCGCTCACAGTGGAGACAAACAAGCCTGGGATTAGGACAGGACAACTGGAGAATTTGTGGAAGGGAATAAACAAGCAGATTATTCAAGCCAAAATAATGGTGGAAAATGTGAGAGGAGGAAGAGTAAAGGATGATCGCTTCCTTCACAAAAAGAAAAGAGATGCAATAAAATGAAGTGGAAGTGGAATACTGCCATTGAAGCAGCAGTAAGGAGGCCATTTTGGGTAATTCAATCGAAAAGATCTAGAAATTGACATCCTTAACTGGAGTGAGTGGTTGTGGTTAGATTTCTCCTTTCACCTGTTCATGCCTCTCACAGCAAAACTCTCAAGATCGAAACTTTCCTGGATTGCAGGAACAGGAATGCTCTGGTTTTCCTCAGTAAATTGAACTGCTTTTAGATAGATCAAATAATTATGCATATTCAAGAAACAAATTCACATTTATATTCATCATTTTCCATGAAATCTTTGTAGAATTTATGTGGGAAAAGGTGGTGATTGAGTCGACGCAATACATGCAATTCAGATGCAAAAGAGAAGGAAGAAAACAAGATCCTCTTCACATCTCAATTATGATTCTTGTTGAGAAAAGGAAGCAAACTTGCAATTGCAAAAGCCTTCAATGCTTTTAAATGATTGCCTGCACCTAATCTTGTTGTTCCTAATTTAAAATAAATTAATCACTAAAAGTATTGTTAGAGAGAATTTAATCTTGTTATTCTGATTTGCTAAAAAATGCACCTTGGAATCAAGAGATTATTAGCTTATTTATTTTCTAATCTTTTGTGCCTAAATAAGTTAACATCATGTTCTTTAAAGCGTTGCTCATTGTGCATTTTATCATAAATTTATAATGCATTAATGTTGTAATCTAGGGAGTTTAGAGTCATTTATTTGATGGGTAAATAAGAAAAAGAGTCATTTACTTTTAAAATTAATTGGGTATTTAAGAATCTAGATATATGCATTATAAAAATAAAAATAAAAAGAGTTTAGAATTCCTAATGATTTATTTTGGGAAATTTTATATATGATATATTTAAAATTATATTATATGATAATATATGTTAAATTACCTACTCGACCTTCTTTGGTGCACGCGATAAGATGGAAGCGTATGGAAATTCTAATTACTTTCTAGTAAAGTAGGGTCAACGTTGGTTGCAATATATCTTTCATTGTTTTTTTTAAATAAAAAAATCTATATCTATATATAGTTTTTTTTACTTTGAGTGATAAAATTTGCATGATTATATGTGATGCACAGGAACTTCGAAATTTGCTGTCGCCCTTCACCGTGGTATGGCGGGAATGCTATCAAGGTCCAATCAGAGTCAAAGTTCGATAAAACCGTGGCCAGATTGTGATTGAATCATGGTTGAAATTCGGCTTCGATCGGACACATTGGCGTCTCATAGAGTTCATGCATTAGCTATATCGCAATCAACGACGATGAAATCGGCGGCAAACAGTGGCACACACACTCACACACGAAGCCACCGTGCAGCATATAACTTTGCCCGATCATGCACTCGAGCCGCCGACATTACCCCTCGCACAGCCAAATTCCGACCGCAATCGGAATCCAGCCAATTGCAGCTGACAACGGCCATAGCATTGGTGGTCGCAATTCAGTCGAATTTCGATCAGAATTCGACTGTGATCCGGCTAGTAGTCAGATTCCGACTGCAATTCAATCGTATTTAGATCGCAATTCAGCCTGATTCTAACTGTGATCGGATGACACTGGCATTAGCTTGGGTTTAGGCATTGGCTATTGCGCTCATTCACGATCGACGATGATGAAATCGATGACTGACGGCTGCGGACGAAGGTCAACATGCACAATCGTGCACGAAAGCATCGCGCAGGATATCACCTCATATATAAATGCTCCGTGCTGTGCATGGAATGCACAGTAACCTTTGCCTCAAAAATCGATGTTGCCATCCTTGAACCGCCAGAATATAGCTGCGATTCGATCGAATTTAGATCGCAATTCAATAGGATTTCGGTCGCAATTGGATGACATTGGTGTCATCTAGGGTTCATACATTACCTATAGTGCTCATTTTATGATCGACGATGACGAAATCGACGACGTACTGCATTGGACGAAATCCTAGATGACAACCCTCACACGGCCTGATTCCGGATGCAATCCGGCCGAAGTCCTACCGGACTCTAACTCTGGCCGAACCGCAATCGAAATCCGGCCAATTGTGGCCACCAGTGGTCACGGTGCTAGCGACAGTAATTCAGTCATATTCCGATCAGAATACAATCGTGATCCAGCTAGTGATCGAATTCTAACCACAATTCAGCCTGATTCTGACCGTGATCGGATGACATGGGCATTGGTTAGGATTCAGACATTGGATATTGTGCTCATTCACAATCGACGATGACGAAATTGACGACAAACGGCGGCAGACAAAGGCCAATGCGCACAATCGTGCATGAAAGAGTCACGCAAGATATCACCTCATATATAGACGTTCAATGCGAGATTGTGCATGACAACGAGGAATGCACAATAATCTTCGTCCTGAAAATCATCGTTATCATTCTTGCGCCGTCGGATTCTAGCAGCGATTCAGCCAGATTCCAACCGCGATTTGATCGGATCAGTCAGATTTCAACTGCAATTGGACGGCGATGACATCAACTAGGGTTCAGATATTGACTATAGTGCTCATTTTACAATCGACGATGAACTACGACAGATGAAGGCTAGCACGCACAGTCGTACACGAAGCCTATATATATATATGATTTGTTACGCTGGGCGTCGGCCTTGTGCGTGCCCGTGCACGATTCCATTATAGTCGTCTGATCATCAGAATACACAGTAATGAGGAATGCACAGTGCTCTCATCGTGCGATTGTCTAAGAAGATGAGCATTATACTCAACCCCTAAATTCTAGGGGTTGCCGTCGATGTCTCTCTGGCAGAATCGCGGCCAGATTCCGATTGAAATTTGGCTGGAATCTAGCCGATTTGTGGCCACTAGCGATCACAGTGGATTCCGGTCAAATTTCGGCCGAAATTTAGCCGCAATCGAACTAGACTCCAGTTCCAATCAGACCACGGTCGGATTTCAATCAGAATATGCCACAATTGTGGCCATTAGCGGTCGCAAATTGGTTGGATTCCGGCCAAATTCCAATCGGAGCTGGAGTCCAGTTAGACCATGGTCAGATTCCGATCGAAATTTGATCGGACAACGACGGCAGGGAAGAGGCACCAATGAAGTTACTATGCATTCCCTCGTCGCACACAAGGTGCGCAGG
>JBAMHZ010448483.1:0-21201 GCA_037177395.1 Alpinia galanga | reverse complement strand
ATTAAAAAAAAAATAAATATTAAAAAAACTTAATCGATACTGTGCATTAATCGATTAATATTGTACATTAATTGAAATCGTTGTCTGTGATATAGTTACAAAATAAATATAAATTAAATTATTAATATTTTTAAATTATTTTATAAATTTATTTTATTAATTGTAAGTTTAATAAATAAATTTAAAGGTTATAAAATTTGATAAAAAAATAGTGTGGGGATTAAATCTTGATTTTTTAGAAAAAAAAATCAGAATTTAAAATCTTAAAGTAAATCTATTGAATTTTTTTTTAAAAATAATATGTGCCATGATTTAATATAAAAAAGTATAAATTTATCTTATTTATGAAAATTTTAATAAAATAATTTAATTTTTTATTTTTTTAAAAAAATTTATAATGATTTTTTAAATAAAATCTAGATTTTTATTAAAAAAAATTAGAAAATCGGGAAAAAATAAAAAAAAAACAGATCCGGAATTAAAATCTCGGATCTGAAATAAAATAATTAAAAAAATTAAAAAAAAAATCAGATTCAGAATTTAAATTCCGGATTAAAAAATAAAAAATTAAAAAAAATCTAGATCTAAAAAAAAAAAAAAATTTAAATCTGAAATTTAAATTCTGGATCTTACCCTATCTCACCTATTTTGATAATAAGTTTTTTTTTTTTACTTATTTTCGTAATAAGTTTTTAAATTCTGCTAATTTAGAAAAAATTCCCCATAATTTCACTATTAATAATTTTATATCAGTATTATATTATGATTTTTAAAAAATTATGAAAATAATTTTCTCAGTTGCAACACTTAAATTTGACTATGACAAAAACTAAATTTCATAGAAAAATATACGAATACAGATAAATTAGTGTGTGCGAAGTGCCGCAGTGGGTCCCTGACCTTTTATTGCCAATCCAATAATCACGAGTGTAATTCTACGTGTTGATTTGAAAATCTCCTTGCATCGCATCCAGTAGCAGCGAAAAAAAAAAGAAGAGAGGACCAGGGTTTGATCGCTCTCCGCCTTCCCCTCCGTCTTCTCCTCCCTCGTTTCTCGCAGTGGAGGAGATTTAATCCGCGAACTCTCCTCGTGCGATCCCACATTTCGCCATGGAGGCCCTCATAGAGCTTTGCGACCTCATCGCGCAGAACCCCGAGATCTTCGCGGACAAGCTCGCCTGGATCTGCTCCCGCTGCCCTTCCTCCGCCCACCGCCTCATTGACAACGGCACCGCAGCCTCCTCGGTTCCTCCTCCTCGCGCCTCCCGATCCCAGCTGCACGCCCTCGTCGCGCTCTCCCGCCTCCTCTCTCGCTGCCCTACGGCCCCTGCATCCGGCCGCGCTCCCCTCCTCGATTTCCTCCGAGCCATCCCAGCTTCCGCCCTACGATCCTCCTTCTGGCCCCAGGCGTTCCCCGTCGACCAGATCTCCCTCTTCTTCTCTGACCTCCTCCAGTACGCCGCCCAGGCGGCTGAGCTCTCTCCGGAATTAGCTTCTGAATTCTCGGGCTTCTTCGGCTCGACCGTCGTCACCGCCGTCTCCATCCTCAACGGCGGAGGAAATGGCGACCCTGCCATCGCCCGTGCCTTTCTGTCTGCCGTCTCCAGGAGTTGCCCCACGATCGGCCTCTCTGACTCGGAGCAGCTCGTCGGGTGCCTCCTCGACCAGTTCGCCTCCCCCGGGACTTCCGAGGCCGCATCCAATTTGTCACTCTCTGAGAACTCCTCGTCGTGGAGCTCATCCGTGCAGAGCACTCCAACGAAGGGGAAGTCGAAAGATAATGATAGGGAGATTGCTGACGATGCAGCGAGCGAGGTATCCTCCACTATGTCAAGGGGGAATGAGAGCTCTGATGGCATTGTTCGGAGTATTGCAGATCAATCTGTTTCCAAAGACGGGTCAGGTGCAGCTAGGCAAGTGGTGGTGACATTCGAGGAAGAGTCCTTGGAGAGCTTAGAGAAATATGAAATTGCCTTCAGGTTGTTTGGTCAGGTGCTAGATAGAACTGGGGCCGTTAAATCTGACCAATTGGAGCAGGTCAGGAAGGTGGCTACGCAGCAGATCAAATCTTTGCCTGTATTTCTCAAGGTGAATTTCTTTTGCGTTAAGACACATTTATGCTGCACCTTTTATTCATAATGTCCCTTATGTGCTGCAATAGTTCATATATTGGAGAAACCATAAACTTAGTTTTGTTATCTTTCTGTGCCATACTTGGTATTTCAATATACAGTAGGGATATCTAAGAAATTTACATCATTTTGGACCAGGGCTTATCCTTGGCCATCTTATATGTAAGTGCAGACCAGATTTACATTTCTGTACAAAAAAATAAAATTGTTGACTTATGAAAATTAACTACTACCTAAAGCAGTTCATGGTTTGTCTGTTACAAACTATATACAGTTTGCATAAGGGTTTTCTTATTAGGTTTCCTGAAGTTATTTGTCGAATATCCATATTCAGGTCCGCAAACGTGAATGGAGGGAGCAAGGGCCACAACTGAAAGCTAGAATAATCACAAAATTGTCTTGTTGTCAAGCAGCAATACTGGTGCAGGTTAAGAGCCTAATCTCTCTAGATTCAGATGGGAAGTCCTCCAAGGATTTATTGCGTAGAACACTTGCTTTACTCCTGGATGCTGCTGAAGCTTGTTTACTCTCTTTATGGAGGAAATTAAAAGTATGTGAGGAGCTTTTTAGCACGTTGCTCAGTGGAATTAGTCAAATTGCTGTGTCCCGTGGTGGCCAACTTTTGAGAGTGTTGCTCATTCCCCTAAAGCCGCTTGTTTTGACGACTTGTGCTCAGGTTCACTTCTATCTTAATCTTCTATGCGGGTATTTCTGTTCTTAAACCTCAGTAAGTTCTGAAATATATCATTAGCTTTTGCTTATTGCTACTGACAGGCTGATATGCTAGGAAATAATCGTGGGGCTATGTTTGAGACAGTTACTAAGCTATGCTGTGAAATAATTGAGTTTGGATGGAGCAAAGATAGGGCTCTTGTTGACACTTTTCTTATGGGTTTAGCTTCATGTATCCGTGAAAGGAATGACTATGAGGAGCAGGTTTAAGTCCTCTCCTTACCCAAGAGAAGTGTTTTTCCGTCTAGAATATTGTAGTATGTTACATTTTTTTTCCTCCTGCATTATTTGACTAACTTGCTTTTGAGAATTGCTTAAAAATGTTAAATTCCTATCATATTTTTAATGAGCCTAGATATTAACTGAAATGGATGAAGTTCCCAACACTTTTTGTGCCCTTAATGGAAGATAGAACTGTGCATTAGTCTGTACTCTAATGTTTGAGGTTGTATAGTTACTATCTCAATAGTTACTATCTTATTGTTGAGCTTCTGTATGGCATTGGTTTCTTATTTTAGTATCATCTGAGCTTTTCTTTAATTGATGAATTTAAGCTGGATTCCCATCTGAAATCTTTGTCTGTTGCAGGATGGTAAAGAAAAACAAACAGTTCCTACAGTGCAACTCAATCTTATTTGTCTTCTTGCTGACTTGAGCTCATTATTGAATAAGTGGGAAATTGTTGACATGATACTGCCTCTCTTTATTGAGAATCTTGAAGAGGGTGATGCTTGTACTCCAAGTTTATTACGTCTAAGAGTACGAAATCTTGTCTCCTAACAATGTCTATGCTAGGCAGTTTGATCATAACTGGGTTTTCCTGTAACATTTGCTCTAAACATTGGTTGCTTCTATAATTGCTGTCATTCATATTATGGCAAACAAGCTCACCTGTGTTTCACCAATATTTCAGCTACTAGATGCAGTATCTCGCATGGCTTGTTTGGGTTTTGAGAAATCCTATCGTGAGACTGTAGTTCTGATGACTAGAAGCTATTTGGATAAACTCAAGAATTTTGGACTGGATGAAAACAAAACACTTCCTCCAGAAGCTACTACAGAGCGAATAGAGGTCTGTTTCATTGTTTCTTTGGATTTCATATTAGTGTGACCTGCAAATTATAATTTGTTAGTATTTCTAACTGCTTCAAGTGTATTCTAGACACTTCCTTCAGGATTTTTTTTGATTTCTTCTCGCCTCACCAGCTCAAAACTCAGATCTGACTACCGCCATAGGCTTTTGTGTTTATGCTCTGATGTGGGCCTAGCTGCCGAATCAAAAAGTGGAAGGTAATGCTGACCCTACACAACATTCTGCATACCTTGTCTATTGGAGCCTTAATGCAATAGCTAGTCACTTGATTGCGGAAACTTGTTCTGTGGCTGATATGCTTGGATAATGCAATAATGTTGAACACTGGCTTTGGAATGTCAGTCGTAGATTGCACCATTCTTCAGAACCTTCCTAGTTTTGGGTAGATGCTAAGGTGTTATCTTGTGTTTGACTATTTTGTTCCCTGACAGCTGTTGTTATGTATTTTTAGGAGTGGTGCTGATTTCATGGGGCCTTTACTTCCTGCAGTTGCAGAAATTTGTACTGATTTTGATCCTGTTGCCAGTGTTGAGCCTTCTCTATTAAAACTATTCCGAAATCTATGGTTCTACATTGTTTTGTTTGGCTTAGCTCCTCCGATTCAACAAACTCAGATCTCATCGAAGCCAGTATCAACATCATTGAGTGCTCAAGGAAGCAGTAGTGTCATAGCACTTCAAGCTGTAGCTGGGCCTTATATGTGGAATGAGGAATGGTCCATTTCTGTTCTGCGAATTGCAAAAGGAACACCACCACTGGTGAGACAATGAAAGAATTTGGGATACTGTAAAATTATATTTATCATAGAAATAAAATATTTTGATATTCATGATTACAAAAATTCTATCCTACTAATTAATAATTTTACCTATGACATATATCATCCCCTTAAAATTTGTCATGTTATTGATAAAGGTTCCTATGGTACATATGCCCAGCATCCTTATCTTTACCTTTAAAAATGAATACATTGATGCTTGCTTAGTTGCTGGCCTTTCCAATATTACTAGGCAGATTCCCTTTTGATTATTTGCAGCAGAGCTTCGATGTTTTGGAGGTTCACAACAGCTTTTGTTGACCTATCCCATATGATTTGAGGTTGAGTCTTGTAATGAGAAAACTCTGAGCTCTGAATGGCATGCGGACTGCAAAAAAGACAAGTATACAACTTGACCATTTATCCTAAGTCTCAATATTTGGGTCACTATATGGGGCTTTTCTTGCCATTCAGCTTTTGTAATCTTTAATTCTTACTGATACCTAGATCATTTAAATGAGTTTTAATACATGTAGAGTATGACTTTCTTTGTTCCCGTTTAACTCTCCTTGTAACATTTGTGAGTTAATTTAAATCATTTGGTCTCATTTTTTTTTAAAATTATTAATCAAGTTATTCAACTTGTATTTACAACCTATGAAGTGCCTTGGTCATTTATTACCAGATTGCTTATCAGCAAGTCTTCTTTGTTATTTTGGACCTTCATATTATATGTGTTTAAGATCTTTTTATGATCTCATTTTGTTTTGATTACAGGTTGTTAGTTCAGTGAAATGGCTTGAAGATGAATTAGAGCTAAATGCACTTCACAACCCAGGAAGTCGACGTGGCAGTGGTAATGAGAAAGATGCTGTTGGTCAGCGAGCTGCTCTTTCTGCTGCATTAGGAGGACGTGTAGAGGTAGCAGCAATGAACACAATTTCAGGTTCAAGTCAAATTTTATGTTATAGTGAAGTTCTAATTTTATTCTTTTCCATTCCTCTTGTATTAAGATTTTCCATATTCATTTTAACCCAAACTGTTCCTGTTCTGTTTAAAGCTAGCTTATTCAACATTATCCTTGTTCAAAGGTGCTTGTCATTTGTTACAATCTTAACTAATACAATATGGATTTCTTCTTTGAATTACAGGTGTTAAGGCAACATACCTTCTTGCAGTTGTTTTTTTGGAGATAATACGGTTTCGATGTAATGGTGGTGTAATTGACACTGATTCCTCATCGCCTACACTAAGAAGTGCCTTTATCTGTGTGTTTGAGTATCTGCTTACACCCAACTTGATGCCAGCTGTATCTCAATGCTTGACTGCAATAGTGCATAGGGCTTTTGAAGCAGCAGTTTCATGGCTGGTAAGCCTCTGCATCATTTTATGAGATTTGCTTTTTTGCTATTTGTTCATAATTTTGTTTTTTTCTCATATTTATTATGTCACTTGGTTTTTCCTAGTCACAAATGCATCTGAATTTGCATAAACTTTTGAAATTTGTTTCTCTAGATGTGCCCCTCTAAGCCAGTGCACCTACTATAATCCTTTTTGTCAAGTTAGATACTCAGATACATATTTGCATTGTAAACTTTGTTTTTTCATTGATTGCTTTTTTTCCCCCTAGTGTTTTAGAAAGTGTGAGGGAAGTCTTTGAACACTATTTATGAATCTCTTTTGGAACATTTATTACCATCCTCCAACTTCTTTTGTTGCAAACTTGTAACCAAACTTCTATGTTTCAGCCAATTGCTATCTTTCATTTTTGTTGTGGGAACTGTCATTATGCCGGTACAAGTCCATTGTTTGAATGTTTGCATGGTTAACTACCTTCCTTGAGGGTTGGTCACTTTGAATTTCCTGATGAAATGGTGACAATTCTTGGATCTATCTTTATTGCTTATTCAGGAGGAAAGAATATCTGATATTGGAAAAGAAGCTGAAACAAGAGAATCAGTTCTTTCTACTCACACGTGCTATCTTATAAAAAATTTATCACAAAGGGATGAGCATGTCCGTGATATCAGTGTTAATTTGTTAACTCAGTTGAAGGAAAAATTTCCCCAGGTTTGTGTTTTCTTCTAAATGGTTAGATAAAATATGTCCATCTCTTGTGTTTTTTTATTATCTGGAGGTTTGGCTATATTATCTGCAGGTATTGTGGAACTCTTCGTGCTTGGACTCGCTTCTCTTTTCAGGTCATAATGAATTACCATCTATTCATGTTCACGATCCAGCTTGGGTTGCCACAGTTCGTTCTTTGTACCAAAAGACGGCTCGAGAATGGATCACTACTGCTCTTTCTTTTGCTCCCTGCACTACCCAGGGGCTTTTGCAGGTTTTCTCAAGAACAGATTATTGGAACCTTGATAGATGTATATGTGCTGTTAAAGGATTAAATAAAAGAAATTGAAATTGAATGCTGCTACTGAATTTTACAATGATAGTTATATTCCAAATGCATTATTAGCACTACACTTTTCCTCGTAGATGTTAAGTTAGGATGTATGCAATTGATTCTCAAAGTGGAACTGTTATGTTTCCGAGGAACTTAAAGTTTGTAGACATTGAGGGATTAGGAGAAAAACAACACGCTTAAATTTTTTCTCTATGCTAAATAATTGAAGATTGTAGGATAGACCTTAAAATAATTGAAACTATGATCAACTTCATTGTGACTGATATTTATTGTGCAGGCCAATTTATTACTGACCTTTTTAGTTCAATTTTTTTCCTACTGAATCTTCTTGTTCCTTAGTGACTTTTATGCAATTTATTATTATAAATATTTATGTTCATGATAACAATGTCAGGAAAACCTATGCAAGCCAAATGCATTGCAGAGAACACAACATGCCTCAGATGTTGTATCTCTTTTGTCAGAAATACGTATCTGTACAGGGAAGAATGATTCTTGGAATGGCATTAGGACGGCAAATATCCCTTCTGTTATATATGCTGCAGCAGCTGCTTCAGGAGCAAAAAAGGAGCTTTCTGAAGGTTTTGTTCTAGAAGTTCTGTCAACTGCTGTAGTGAGTGCGACTGTTAAGTGCAACCATGCTGGAGAGATCGCTGGCATGAGAAGGCTATATGATAGTATAGGAGGTCTGGGCATGTCAGCAGTAGGTCTGGGACTTGGTCTTGGTCAATCTATGAATGGGATGCCATCTCCACAGTTAAACCTTAAAAAAGAGTCATTCAATGAAATTCTTCTTTCAAAATTTGTTCATCTACTTCAACAGTTTGTAGGTATTGCTGAGAAAGGTTTACCAATTGATAAGACATTATTTCGTGATACTTGTTCCCAGGCTACCGCACTACTTCTATCACACTTGGTATATCATCCAAACCTCGAATCATATTTTTTCTATTACTGTGCTTAGTCATTACTTTTTTTTCATGGCACTTACTAATGTGTTTTTTGATAATGGTCAGGATTCTGATTCTAAAGTTAATATGGAAGGATTTTCACAATTATTACGCCTCCTTTGCTGGTGTCCTGCTTACATTTTAACTCCAGATGCAATGGAGACTGGCATCTTTATCTGGACATGGCTAGTTTCTGCACCTTCTTTGGGGGCTCTTGTCCTTGCAGAGCTTGTTGATGCATGGCTGTGGACTATAGATACAAAACGTGGTTTGTTTGCATCAGAGATGAGATATTCTGGTCCTGCTGCAAAATTGCAGCCACATCTTGTTCCTGGTGAACCTCAAGCACCACCAGAGAAGGATCCAGTAGAAGAGCTAATTGCACACAGACTCTGGCTTGGCTTTTTTATCGACCGGTTTGAGGTTAGAAACTCTATGTTTTTTCCCCTTTGACTGATAAGGTTAGAAATCACACCCTCATATTCTCTCCTGTAGTTCACACTGGATGCAGATTACTTCTTCTAACTCAATTTTCTTGATCTCATCTGATAATTTGTGCTTGCTACGGGTTGTTGGGATGCTTGATGATGGTCTCATCACACTACATAACTCAACATTGTTGCCTGCTCTTTTATTCTCAAACAATATTTGAAGGATGAATGCCATTTTTTTAAACCTTGAGTATTTGTTGATGTAGGGTAGCCATTGGCAAGAAATTGATGCACCTAGTAGTGCCACAATTGCAGGATTCACATCCATGCTATGTTTTAATTGTTTGGTGTGTTGCCATGATATTAACTTTTAAGTCCATAGAAGAAATTAAGAAATATCTCAGAGTATAGGATGATGAGAGTTCCTGGAGGAGAAATGAAGGCGGGATGTGGGTTACATAGAGTGAAGAAATCTAGCTATTGCTGATGTACTACCCTGTACTAAGTGATACAATCAGAATGCAGCTTTTGCACCATGTGGTTGTCATGCCATTCATCTATTGCACTATTTGGACCAAGCATGCTGTCCCATGTATTATGAGTTTTCAAACCATCATTGTTGTTGTATTTTCATGCATTATAGAATCTAGCTTCATATGTGTATGTGATTTTCTGTGTTCTCTAAATCTTATTTATGTTGTGTGATTGTATTGTTGGTAGGTTATACGACATGACAGTATTGAGCAACTTCTACTTCTAAGCAGACTGGTGCAAGGGACCATGAAATCTCCTTCACAATTTTCTCACCATCCTGCTGCTGTTGGCACGTTCTTCACTGCGATGCTCCTTGGACTAAAATTTTGTCTATGCCAGTCACAGAAAAATTTGAAGAACTCTAAGTTGGGCCTTCAGTTATTAGAGGACAGAGTCTACCGGTGAGTAGTTTGCAGTTACTCAGCATTGTTTTATAATAATGATGAATAGGTTACTAGAAAGTGATCACATTTTCTTGATCAAGTGAAAATTTTGCTATACAGAAACTTATGGCTTGTTGAATGGTAAATATATTTTTATTTCTTCTAATATAGTTCTATGTGTTGTGTAATCCAAAGACTATACTATTATGTATATTAAGAAATAAAGGAATTATGTCTTGTGGAATTTTTTAATTTCTTGTAGAAGTGCAATAGATCTTTATGAAAAAATATGCTCTTTTTAGTAGTTAGCAAGGGATTGGATGTTGAAGACGTGAATAGTGGTTTGAAAAAGAATGTCACACCTCAGAGGTGGAGTCAAATGCGTTTAAGTTTCAATATAGTGTCTTTCTGGGTCTTCAGCAGATAAGCTCCCTTTTAGGAGCCATCTCATCTGCCTTTGTCTGATCTAGCCTGTTTTTTGCTTGTCCATTCCACAGTTCAATCCATTTAACATAAAAAGGGCAAAGGGCAGCCTGGTGCACGAAGCTCTTGCTATGCGGGGTTCCGGGGAAAGATCCATTGTACGCAGCCTTGCCTTGATTTTTTTTTGCAAGAGGCTGTTTCTAGGATTTGAACCGGTAACCTTTAGGTCACAAAGTAACAACTTTATCATTGCGCTAAGGCTCTCCTTCTCTATTTTAACATAAGGATAATAATTAACTCTTCTTTATCAAGAGCCTATATCCAAAAAAAAACACCAAATTTATCCAAAAAATTTGAACTATATGACAAGCTAGATTGAAGCTTGAAATCTCCATGCAGGTAAACAAAAAATAAAACACATTTATACTTAGAACAAATCATTAGGATAATGAGGGTTTAGAAATAATCCTTGATTCATGATGCAAAAGGTTTGTCCTCAAGGAGCATAAGCAGATGGAATATGGAACTTGTGTGAATGTACTTGACTTTTGTTTACTTTTCTGTTATCCTTTTCTACTTGATGGTACTTAATACTATCTTTTAGTTGTAAAACAGTTACTTTGGCTTGATTTTCCTTCCTTCTCTAAAAAAAATGTGGAACCGCCACATTAGCGATCCCCCTCAGCTGCCACTACTGAGGAAGGAGATAAATCAGGAACCCAGTAGGTCAGCACAAGGTGGGGGGTCTAGAGAATGTCCAGGGCAATGAACTCCCAGGGATTGACTCCCGCCCACTACAAGCGTATCATGCTTGTGCTGACCAATTGGGTTAGCCCTAGGTGAATGAGTCTGATCCATGGATCAAGGGTTAATAGTTTGGTATTAGTTTTATGAACTATTGGTCAAATGTTAATATCTTGGTGTACTATATGATATCATCTAATGAATAGCTGCAACATTATAATTCTCTGGCTGGTTCTTTATGATGGCTGTATAAACAATTCTTGTAAGCCTTTTGCTATATGTTCATTTGGTATAAATGGGTAACATTAATTTTATTGTTGCAGTGCTTCTCTTAGCTGGTTTGCTTATGGGCATGAATGGTATGAAACAAATAGTAAGAGTTATGCTCAGAGTGAATCCCAATCTGTTTCATTATTCGTCCATCATCTTTTAAATGAACGAGTAGATAGTATTGCAATTGATTCGTCAACAAGAGGAAGGGGACATGATACTGAATTGACTAATATGGTATGTGCTAGCTAAAAATTCAGGCCTGCCATTTTTAATGCCTTCATTGCCCCAGCTTGAATAATTTTCCACTTGCTAATGTGTTGAACCATTCATTTTGTTAGATTGCTTGATTTAAACTATCTGTTCCACATGATTTACAGACAGATATATGTCATCCTGTTTGGGGATATATGGATAACTATTCTATAGGAAAAGAGAAGCGCAAGCAACTGCTCCTAATGCTTTGCCAGCATGAATCTGATAGGCTGGAAGTCTGGGCACAACCTCTAAATAAAAAGTAAGTCTTCAAAATCCTCTCATCCTTAGCATTTTTTAAGCAGCATAATTTCTTTTATCTTTTATCTGTTGCGATGTTTTTTCCTACAGAGATAACATATCTCGTACTCAAATTGGGTCAGATAAATGGATTGAACATGTAAGAACTGCTTTTGCCGTAGATCCTCGCATTGCTCTCTGCTTGACTTTGAGGTTCCCTTCAAATTCACATATTACATCTGAAGTAACTCAGTTGGTACAGGTATGTTTCTTCCAATTTTTTGGGACAACAAATTCCTATCTTAGGCCTTATTTATTTTATGGATGTCTGGAGCTATATATGGGGATAGGATAATAGAATGTTTTAGTTGCAACAAGTCTTCGTAGAACTTTCACAGATTCAACTATTATTTCTTTTCCTGAATTCTTGCTGTATGCATCTTATTACATATATGTCTTTTTGTCTGTATGTATATATCTGATTTCATATTCTTTTTGCTCTAAATTTGTTTTCACAGACACACATCTTAGAGATTCGTACAATACCTGAAGCGTTACCATTTTTTGTTACTCCAAAGGCAGTTGAAGAAAATTCTGTGTTACTGCAGCAACTTCCACATTGGGCTGCCTGTTCCATCACTCAGGCTCTTGATTTGTTTACCCCTCCATTTAAGGGCCATCCCAGAGTGATGGCATATGTCATGAGAGTTTTAGAGTCCTATCCACCTGAACGTGTGACCTTTTTTATGCCACAGCTGGTACAAGCTCTCAGATATGATGAAGAGGTGAGTGTACATCCAAATATCTATTTTTTCACCAGTCCCATTTGTTTTAGCATCAGCCATGTGACATGCATGGTTAGTTTCTAACTGAACTATCATTTATTACAATCCTTGGCCTGGCCAATTTGCTTCATGCAAAGTTATTGTCTCTATGGTTTCTGCAGAGATTAGTTGAAGGCTACTTGCTGAGAGCTGCTCAAAGAAGTAACATATTTGCTCATATTTTGATTTGGCATCTTCAGGTGCGACCTATGCTTGTATCTCACACACAATTTAGAAATTTCTGCACTGATTGATTATTCATTATCTACTTCCTGTTCACTTCCTATGCCAGTCAATTTAGTCCAGAAAATTGTTGTGAACTTCATTGAGAACCCTCCTAATCTTGGGTCTTCTATTCTCTGATGGCAGGGTGAGTCTTGTGAACAAGAACCTGGTAAAGAAGGTGATGTCATCAAGGTAGATGATCTATCCCTAGCATTGCTTAAAAACTGTCCACTTCTGCTACTTGCTTAACTGTATAAGATGACATGGTATTGAATCATATTATCTGCCTTAGACGTCATGTTTAGTGGTAGATCTCTGCATTTCCTAGCTTCTATTTTTTCTTTATTTTCCGAATTGGAAATCAGTTCGGAATATAATGTCAAAAATCCAAACAAGAAGAATGACCTAATTTCTTATGGAATTGACTATCTAACTAATTAGACATTTTCCCATCGGATTAATTGTAGAAGTGGAAAATTATTTTTGGCTGTAGGAAACTCTTTTGTTTTGCAAATATTGTACGCAAAGTTTTAAATCTCAGTTGTCATGAGCAAAATATCTCGTTCCACTTGTGGACTAAAACTGAACACACTGGCACAACCAATTCATACCTCCAAAATTTCCATCGCTCTTTGTCAACTGTCCACCTGTTGTTGCTTTGCTTCTTCATAATTGGCTGGGAATGAGCATGAGGAATCTAGAGCGAGACAACATTGTTATTCCTCTCCTCTTTATGACCTAAAAACATTAGCTCAACCCATATAAACCCATTAACCCATGGTTTGGATAATTGGTTTTGTGTTGGTTGACATGAGCATAATATTTGTTCTGCCTAGGGGCTAACACATGGAACAACTGCGTGCACCACAATGACACCCCGTCTACAACAGTGAGGCTTATATGGAGTAGTCTCGATGACTGCAAAGTTTTTGTGAGGTTCCTCAAGATGGTCCCTGCATGGTGAGGTTTTGGCAAGGTACACAACTCCTTGTTATATTCTGTCACTTAGTGTTGGGGCTTAGTGCATCCACTGACGCTGGCACCAGGCATGACTAATGTCTTGTTCTGGCCAGGATAAAAAATATAGATTGGAATCAGATTTCAAACCTTGTATTAATCCATTATCAATCAATTCGTGAACCTAAATCCACTAACCCATTAAACTTACTGCGATCCTCATTGTACAAAACAATTTGAGGTCTTCTTCTGACCTCTTCCTTCTGGCTGGCAACACCACATTGTTTTGATGAGGCAAGCTGTTATCTGCTTCTCCTCTCTTTCCTCTTCTACTACTTCTCCTCTGTCACCTCAATTCCACTCTCCACCTTAGTGGTTTTGTGGTACTACAAGCACCGTGTGTTTGCACATTGACATTGCACCAATATTGATTCGTTGTGATCAGCGATTTAAACTTCTACTTGGGATGAAATTTTAAACCTTGATTCTAACCATAATGAGCATCACTTTGAAATTTTTATAGAAGGTTTGATCATTTGTCTTAGACTCCATGAACTAGTAATATTACGACAATAAGGTGTGTTGGTAAAGAATAAAAGAAGAATACATGCATGATTCACGTTGCAAATTTAAGGTCAATATTCCCTAATGAGTTCTAAGCACCAACTATAGTTCATAGATGATGGTTCAATTTGGATGTCCATTTGAATTCAGTGTTCATAATGAGCTTTAAATTTGTATTTGGAAGTGCTAATACAGATGTCCATTTGAAAGAAGTCATTCATGTTGGCATCCAGACCTCTAGCAGTTGGACATGAACCTGTCTTGAGAATTTAACTCCCTAGGAGAGAAGGAACAACTAGGGAAAGGAAGTAGGGAGAAAAATTCATAGGAAAAGGATTGGGAAATATTTTTCTACTTCTTGGTTTCCTTGGAAAGAAAGAAAGAATTAGAGTTTTCCTTTAGACCATTTCATTGGAGGGAAAGAAAGAGGGAATGAAACTTAAATTTGAAAACTTTGTTTGTGAAAAATTAGAAATAAATTTAAAAGAATAATTTTTTAATTTTTAAATATTGATTTGAGCTCCATCACATGCAAATGTCCCTTTCCATTTTGATCGAATGTGAGCAATATAGTGGATATTTGGACAATCTTTTCTCCATCTCTCTTCTCTCTCTTTGTCTTCCTGAGGAAATAGAGTACTGTTGGAGATTTTTTTCATTTCCATGCATTTTGTTTTGCTCATAGGAAATACGCCCCTGAAAGCATTACCTTTTGCAATTCTCCTTTTACAGGATAGTTAATTTTGAATATGTGACATGTTTCATAAACTATAGAGTGGCTTCATATTTGACTTGCTTGACCTTGTTTCAATGGTTCTCTTGTAGTACATGGGTTGCTTTTGTGCTTGCTAGTTAAACTCCACAATACCCTCAGTTTCTTCTCAACTTTTCATTTGTCATTTGTTCAGCAATTTAGAGTGGTTAGACCATACAAATTCTTTAGCTACTTGTCTACCTGGGAGTACAAACACCACCTCTGTGAGCATATTCAGTGTAGATGCATAGTCACAGTGTTTGCACTTCCAATATTGATAAATTGTTAGTTTGCTACACGTGGGACCTTTGAGTGCTTTCAGTGCCATCACAACAGATTTTCAGAGAAATTTGTGAGAATTTTAGAGATAAAAGAGGTCAAGGGAAGTTGAAATGAGAGAACTGGAATATATAGCAGTTAGATTCTGTACTTTGGTAAAGTTGTTGCTGTGTAATATAGAGGTCATGAGTTCGAGTCGTGGAAACAACCTCTTACACTGCAAGATATGGTCACGCACAATAGATTTTTTTTTGGAACCCCGCATTGATAGGAACTTTGTGCACTAGGCTACCCTTTAAGTTCTGTACTTCTGTAGTTTGCCAGATTCACTTCAATCACCATAATTATATGTGTTACTTGGCATATATATATATAACCATTGGTCAAGGGTGGTTGACCCCGTGATGGTGTTTGCTCTAGCTGGTAAATGTCAGGTGTATATACCCAGTATTCAACAAGATTTGAAACCATGGTGGATTCTTGTATTTGTCCATCAACAAGTGCGGTGAATTATGAACTATGGTGCATATACATCTGGCTTTAAAATTGTACTCTCTTGTTCTTTATGAAAAGTCAACCCTACTGTAACAAATAAGAACTGATTCAAACATCTGAATTTGAAATTATTTTCAATTCTCTAAAATTCAAGTTTTTTAAAAAAATATGTTAGCTAATTTCAAGTGCTAGGAACTAGACTAGTCTACTATAATTGTGATGCTTTAAGCAATTATATATGCCTTTTAGTAATGCTGCTGTTGCCTTTATGAAATTATCTATTACATTTTTGACGTACTGAATCTCTTTTCATAGGGTTGATACTCATGAATTGCTGAATGTGCTGCAAAGCTGACATATTTTATATTTTCGTTTTTGAATCTGGAATGAATTTCATAGCCATACATCCTTTTCTTCCAGATATTTATGCTTTTGTTGACATTATTAAATTAATCTCTTTGACTCATGATCTCTAGTGTGTTAAATATATGATTTTACTATTTAGTCTATTTATGTTCTTAGATTTCTGTTAGCAGTGAGTAGTTTTTGCACG
Organism: Alpinia galanga; assembly: GCA_037177395.1. NCBI lineage: Eukaryota > Viridiplantae > Streptophyta > Magnoliopsida > Zingiberales > Zingiberaceae > Alpinia > Alpinia galanga. The sequence goes on along the minus strand of JBAMHZ010448483.1, from coordinate 5,184 downwards.
TTTCCTATCCACCTACTGATTTTGAGTACTGTGCTTATTGATTCCTTATTCATGCGGCTGTATTTATAAACTCTTAACATTTTCAAGTGTTCACTTGTTTCTCCTTTTTGTGTTCTTATAGAGCAATCCCTTTCAAGCTATGCTTCCTCTGGTCAGGCAAAAAATTATTGATGGCTTTACAGCTGAGGCCCTCGACTTGTTCCAAAGGGAGTTCGACTTCTTTGACAAAGTCACATCCATTTCTGGTGTTTTGTTTCCACTTCCAAAGGAGGAGCGCAGAGCTGGTATCAGAAGGTATCACTTATGTCATCAATTAGCCTATTTGGTTGGATAATGCTGCAGGTCGTGTAACCATTCATAATCTTCTTAATTGGACCTTTATTTCAGAGAGTTGGAGAAAATTAGTATTGATGGTGATGATCTCTACCTACCTACTGCTACAAACAAAATAGTTCGGGGTATTCAGTTGGATAGTGGCATTCCCCTTCAATCAGCAGCAAAAGTTCCAATCATGATTACCTTCAATGTTGTGGATAAGCATGGGGATCCTAATGATGTGAAGCCACAGGCCTGCATATTTAAGGTAAGCTACTATCAAATAGTGTTCTTAGTTTGAATTTTTTTTTAATAATTTATTGTTCCATAGTCATGGTTGTAGATGTAGGTTTTATTTCCTTGATTTAGTTGTAATGCTCATCCATAATGGACTTTTCTCTAAAATATTAGCATTTGAGTACAGATTTAGTTCCTTGAAAATGTTCACACTTTCATTTACCCCATGCAACTTGTTATCGAAGATGTCCTTTCTGATTCCCTTTATCATCTTGAAATTCGGGCCACTGTATTTGTTTAATCAGTAAACCCTGTTTTGTTAAGTAAACAAATTCGAAAATTTGAGAATATTAATATTTATTTTAAAAGGCATTGATACATCATACACACACATATATAACTATATAATTCATCTTTGTAACATATGGGACATATAAAACATTGATAAAGATCTTGATAAATGAATTAAAAAAAATATTTTGATTTAACCTAACATATCTTTGCTTAAGATAGAATTTTAAAAGAATTTGATTCTCTCTGGTTCTGTGGGATCTCAATCTTTCACCTAAATTTTTTGTCCTTATTGTTTATGGAATTAGAGTAGATTGACCTTCTGGATTAATTGGTTGAATTGGCCAAGGTTTAAAATATTGTGCCATTTTAGTTAGTACGGTTGAAACTTCTCGTTCGACTAGCTAATCAAAACTGCATAGTACTAGCAAGGACAAGTTTGGTTGCTTGAAACCTAGGTGGGACCAAGTGGAGCCATTTTTTGTCTTGTCAGTATCCATTGAGCCAAACAAGAGACCAACAAAGGACATACTTGAAAGGTGGAGAAGAAGACAATGGACAAGAAACAGAAGAGTGGTTGCAAGAGGCAGTTCGTCTAACTCAAGAAGGCATTGAAGCGCTTTTTATGTACTTGCAGGTGGAATTCACAACTTCAAGGGCTGAGTCTCAAGTGATTATAAGTTAGCTTTTTTATGTTTATAGTAGTAGGTAACTAGTATTTATTGTGTAAATTACAATTTACACTTTATGTTTATAAGTTACAATTATTCTTACAAATTAATTGAGTGAACCAGGCAGGCCAATCCATTCCATGCTCTAAGAGGAGGAAAACTTCATTCTGCAACTATTAAATATAGTGCTTATCAACAAATTATTATCCTAAAATTATAATTGAGATAGCTAAAATGAGTGAACCAGGCAGGCCAAGCAAGTCGATTGGGCTATAGATGAGCTAATCGGGTCTGCTAGGTTGTTTAAGTCACTTAAGTAAGTTGGATTGATCGAGCTGACTAAGCGATGAGGATCAATTGAGTGGCTAATTAGATTGGGTTAGGCAGATGGTTTTTGGGTGATTAGACCAAGGGAGCTGATCAAACCAATTACACTATGCTTGGCAGTTAGGTTGGGCCAGTTAAATCGTTTGAGTTGATCAGGTCAAATAGATTGAGTGGAATGAATGGGTTGTACACATAAATTGGATCAAGTAAACTATCAATTGTGTGGATCGATCAAATCAGATATGCCAAATTGATGAAGTAGATCGAACATTCTAAAATAGATAAAATGAACCATGTAAGTTAAATTTTCCAGAAGAATTAGACAAACAAAAGGGTTAAACTTAGATTGATGCATTTCACTAGATATGCCATTTATTATTGTAACAAACAAATGAATGAATTGAATTATTACCCTTTTCATTTTGTTCCATTCCATTCATGTGTATTAAATGCACACTAACTGTAATCTCATTTTTTCTTGATCGTGTGTTAAAGTTGATTGACTGATTAACATCCCTAAAATTGTAGCCCTTAAGAAAGGGATCAATATTTTTATTTGTATTCTTTGTACTCCCCTGATGTGTGGGTGGGCATACTTGACTTGACCGCCCAATTCCATGAGATATATCATCTTAGAGTTGAATGGACAAATCTTTTAATATTTTTAATAGTGTGTTTCCCAGGTTTTCTTCCTTCGTGCTCATTGTCACGTGTGGTTCTAGATGGTACAGTTAAAAACCACTATCCAGTGATGAATCAGAACCTAAATGAAGTGAATCTTGGTACCCTAGTCTTGTTGCAATATGGCTTAGATGACGTTGATCAGTAACCTCAGCAGTGAAAGCTATAAATGATGCAATCCTGGCATAGTAGTTCAGTCCTCAAAATAGAGCTGCAACAATAGCCATTCTAGGAAATAAGACTAAGTTTTCCTAGTATTTGAAAAGAGGATTTTATTAGCCGATTCATTTCCAAATGCTTCTTACATGAAACTATTAAATCAGGCATTAGCAATTGCAGTCTCAGATGCCCTTTGTATTTCTCTTTGCTTGAGATAGGATTTGTTGCACTGAAATTTTAGTTGCAATATTCAGTATCAGTGAGGAATTTTCTGCAGTGTAATTTCGGGTTATAGAAAACCTGAGTTTCATATGCAGTTTTCTTTAGCAATAATTTACCCATTCTTAGTTGCTCTTGTTCTGTCAATGAATTTCCACTGTTGGATGCAGCCTGAATTATATCAACAGTGCTCCCATCTGTATTTTTGTGGAATAACTTGACTTCAATTTTTTTCTTGTATTTTGTATTTCTTAAGAATGTAAAATATAGCTTGGGATTTCTCCCTGGCAGCTTAAGTTTTTTTGGGGTAAGTGATCACAATGTTCTTTTTTGTTTGTGTTAACATTATAATATACACATCAAAATCTATTTGTTTTGATATTAGTGACATTTTAAATTTGCTTCTATCCTTCTATAAAATATACATTTTTTTTTGCCAAAATATAGCAACTACATTATATCAGCCAAGAGTTTTTTTACAATCCATACATGGAGTAACAGTGAAGTCAATTATGCATCTAACTACATTCTAGCAACATTCTATGCTGCATTATGAAAGAATCAATTGGCAAAACCAGGAAGCACTCCAGTCCTTGACTGTTGCTACACTAAAGTTTTGAATTAACACAGCAGGATGTTGACAGGATTATCATTGGCTGTTGCTTCTTGTCATCCTTAAGGCATTCAAGACTACGATATTTTCATGTGTGAATGGTGGGTTCCCTTTGTGTAGGTAGAAAACAGGACAGTCTTATGCTTAAGTGAGAAATTGATAGGCATGCCATAGGATGGTAGCTCATTGTGGTGGCCTATCATATTTGGTTAGCGTTACCCTACAGTTTGAAAAATTATGCTGTATAATCAATTGCAAGAAAGTATTCCCTATCAAATTATCAATAATGTTCATCATATCTTTTCCTTATGCCACAATGTTGAAAATTATCATCATTATCATCAAGTCAAAGTCATTTTGTCCCAACTATTGGGGACATAGTTACATGAATCATAGTTTTAATTTGATCTGACTTAGATTCTCTTAATGGATATGTTTTATTTAAGTTGTACATTGTTTTAAAAAGCCATTTGGTCATTGTTTTCATTTTTAGAACTGTCACTTGCAATCTAGTTTTTCTTATTATAGGTTGGAGATGATTGCCGACAAGATGTTCTTGCGCTTCAAGTGATTGCCTTGCTCAGGGACATATTCAATGCTGTTGGATTGAACCTTTATCTGTTTCCTTATGGTGTTTTGCCAACTGGACCTGAGAGAGGTATAATTGAGGTAAGTTCTACTTAGAGTAGTATCTGCTGTGATCCTTTAGATGTTAATAGTTAATTCAATTCTGATCTTTATTCCAGTTAATTTCCTTCAATTTTAGGAGCCATCATTAAGTTTCCCAACTACTATTGTTTTGGATCAAAGAGAAAAATTAACTGTATATATCATCTTTAGCAAACCATATGCTTCCTAATGAAAGAAAGCTTATCATTATTGTGGGATGCAGGAAGTTTTGATGCAACTAAATGTTTTCATTTTGATGAGCCCATGCATTCCTGTTGTTTGTTTTGACTGGTCAGATGGGTGAGATTTGGGTTGTTCTTTCAATGAGCTAAGCAATTTGTGGCTTGATGCTGTAGATGGGAGATTTTGTACAATGCACGTGAGGAAGTACAAGAAGCTATCATGAGTTTGTGATATAGAAGCATGTGTTTAAAGTAGAGCTGGCCAGGTCAACCACAACCTAACCCGGCACAACATAACTAGGGTCATGCTATGCTCAGGCCAGCGCCTAATAAGTTCAAGCCAAGCGTCAGGATTGTAGTCCATGGGCCAAGTTTAGCTCTATTTTTTATTTATAAATTAATAATAATATATATTAAATAGTAATTTAATAAAAAAAACTCTGCCCATGATGACCTATCATGACTGGTTTCAAGCCCAGATAAAGGAGGAGGATTGCATTAGGTTGTCAGCCAGCGTTAAACTAAGGTAAATGTTTAATGAATAGATCCACTAAACTATTGTGCTAATGCTAGGTTGTTCCCCAAAAGGAACGCGTTGTAGGGTCTGACTGTAATGTCTCAGCAAGGACCGCTACATCTCTAGAACTTGGATGTAGTGATAGATATGCAAGAGTTCGTATTACAGAGTCCGACTATAACATCTTGGCAAGGACCGCTATATCTCCATAAGAACTTGCGTATAATGTTAAATAAGCAAGAGTTCTCACATCATAGGTTGGGTAAGAACAAATATTATAGGAAAACTAATAGTCTAAGATTT
>JBAMHZ010448280.1:0-21212 GCA_037177395.1 Alpinia galanga | reverse complement strand
ACAATATGGGATTCAATTAAAAATTATAAAGAACAAATTATAGATAAAAAGTAATATGGGATGTAAGGGGAGAAATTATGGATGGAAAAAAAAGTAAAAAACAAAAAGGAAATAAGATAATAATAATCTCCAGTGTAAAAAATAATTCACTATCAAACGTCTCAAGTTTTAAATAAGTCCTAAGTGACCAAAAAAAAAGACTTATTTTATTTTATTTTAAAAATGTATATACAAAAAAAAATTAAAATATTAAATCTAATGAACCCAAATTTTTATTGGCGCTAAAGTCGACACTGTTAAAATTTGAGATCTTGGAGATCCAGCCGCAAGCTCGTCGTCACAATTCTTGATTAAGTTGTAGTTATAAAAGTTTCTCGTAATTCTACAGTGATTTTTAAAATTTTGCGGTAATTATTATATATTCGAGTCATTTGCACTTGTCTCTACGAGAGAGCTTTGCAGGTAGCACAATAACAGATTTACATAAGAGAGGAAGGGGTAATTCTTGGAGGCCACAGGTCTTTTCAGGATGTCTGCCCTCCTGCCGCATTAGCCCTTGATTGAGTACAAGTACTTTTTATAATTTATCTCTTTTATATTGTCTATAGGATCGATTAGCGGGGGCGCTGAGGTTGAACAAATCACCTTTTGTACAAAAGTCATTTGCACTTCTCCATCCAACTTATAGGAGATAAAAAAGAAAGTCTTTATTAAAAAAGCACTTGCAGTTTTAGCAGTTCAGTTTGGACTCCATAATTATATCATTTCTAAAAGACTGTTCAAAACAGAAGCCTTACTCCATATAAAACAGAAGCCTTACTCCATATGCAAGGTAAACTCCTGTGGAGAGTGATGCCCCTATGAATTTTTCTAAAATTTATTATTAAACCATGAGTCAATAGGAAATCGAACTATATTCTCTTGTAAAATACTATACTGTATCCTTAGAGGTCTATTTATACTTCAGGAATTCATTTGCTTAGGTGGTTTATCATTTGATCATGATTTTGACTTTTCCTCTTACATATAAATTATCTAGTAGTGATTAGTGCATATATATATATATATTACACAATGGATAATAGGTTAATTATATGTAAATATAAAGATGTCATCCCTCCATATACTGATTACTAATTTAAATGATTAAAGACTCAGTATGATTTATCTCTTTTACGATGAATAGAAACTTTATTTTGCTTTATCGTCAGCATGAAAAAAAAAAGAATAAATGCTACGAATCATTTTAATTTATTTGTCTTCGAAGTAAATAGAACATTAGTGAATGATAAATTCCATTTGCAAATTAATTTACAGTGATACTTCAATCCATCTAAAATTTGATAGAATAAAAATTTCTTTTTTTTACTCTTTGGCCATTGCTATGAACCATAGTAGCTATCGAACTCATATTAAGTTTACCAGCTTCGATCAATTTGCTTAAGATGATCCATTTGTTAGAAAAATGTAAATAAAAAAAAGAGGTGGAGGAAAGGGACTTTAGTTTCATATTGAAGATTTTAGATTTAATGTTTAGTTTATATTGTTTTATAAGTATATATGTTGTAAATAAATATTTAGGAAGAGATTCTTTCATACGCACGCCTGCAGGGGGTGCATATCCAAGGCTCGAATTGTACTAAACCTAGGTGACTCGTGTGCGAGCGTGACCTGTGCACGTCGAATGTCGAACCGGTCAGAGTAAAATTTGTCTAAGAAGATGAACCAACATTTAACGCAAGCTTCGGTTCTTTTCAGTTTTTGAGCAATTCAACTCGGCTTAGGAATTTGACTTGGCACCCTGCAGCTCAGCTCGGCACTCTACAGATCAGTTCGACAATTTAGCTTGCCGCTTTGCAAATCGGTTTGGTAGTTTATTGCATGTGTCGAATGACTCGTGTGCGAGCGTGATCTGTGTGCGTCGAATGTCGGACTGGCTAGGATAAAATTTGCCCAAGAAGATGAACCAACATTTAACGTAGGTCTCGGTTCTTCAGTTTTTAAGTAATTCAGCTCGGCTTGGGAATTTGACTCGACACCCTGCAAATCGGTTCAGTAATTTAGCTTAGCGCTTTGCAAATCAGCTCGGCAGTTTAACTCAGCTCGGCATTCTGTAGATTGACTCGATAGTTTAACTCAGCTCGGCACTCTGTAGCTTGACACTGCAATTTGGCTCGGCAAAGCAGCTCTGTAAACAATAACTTAGTTTGATAATTTAACTCTGCATAACAGCTCAATACAAAAATAACTTAACTTAACAAATTATTAGTAAAGAAAATCACTCAGCGACCGTTACTATCTTAAAGTTTTCATATTTGTCGAAAGGCATATTCAACTTTTTTTTTATTTATAAAAAAAACATACCTTTTCTTCTTCAAAATATCAGTCTCATTATAAGGAAATTTAAAAAAAATCTATTGTGACTACTGCAATTAAACTTTAATCGAAAAAATCAGATTATTATGGTCACTTATCCATGCGATGATCAAGTCTCAGTGGCAGTAATACTGTGGCTAAATTGAAATCACTATGGTGATGATTTTTTTTAAATTTAACTAGAATGATAAAGAGGGGAAGAATCTTATTTTTTATTTTTTAGAAAATATAAGAGTATAATGCGTCATTTAAAAAAAATGTAAATTCATGACTGTTTTCTTTTTGCTCTTTTTTTTTCTTCTTCTTTCCTTTCTATGAATCTATTTTTTGGGGATGATTTATCCTTTTTTTTTTTTAATCCGTCCTTTCTAGTAAACTGACTGAGAAGGAAGAATAAAGAAGTCTGCCCGTTCAGCCAATTTAAGTAACTGTATTTCAAATAAATAGCAGACAACATTTTGACTCAATTTAGTAAGGAGGACTCTAGTATTTCCGACGTAACCAACGATCCATCTCATCCGTTCGTTTATCGCGGATCGCATCGGCATCTCCCGGTACATACGACGTTTTTGTAATTATCGTTTTTTTTTTTTTTGCCATTTCTTCCGTTCCCTCCCAACTATTTCCCCAAATCCACCGGAGGAGACGGAGGATCGGTCGGAGCTGGGATTCCCTTTTCCTTCGCTGCTTCCGGCTTCGGGTTCTGCCGATCCGCGGCTTCGTTTGCTTTTGATGTGTTTGCTCGGAGGGGTTTGTGAAGGCGGATCGGAAACCCTAGTTCAAGAGTGATGGAACTGGTGGGGAGGGCGGTGAAGAAGATATTTCCTGGGTTTGGGACCTTCTCCGGCGTGGTGGAGTCGTATGATCCGGATGCGGGCTACTTCAGAGTGCTGTACGAGGACGGAGACTCCGAGGAGTTGGAATACCAGGAGATCGCTTCGATGCTGATGGAAATGGGCGAGGATGCGTCCCCGCCGGCGTTGCAGGTTCGGAGGGGCAGGGGAAGACCGCCGAAGAAGCGTAGGCAGAGCGAGATGGAGTTTACTGCTTTTGAGGACGTTGATCTTGGGAGCGGCAGAGTTGTGGATTCTGGTTTTATCGGGGAAGACGGAAAATTGGCTGAACCGAATGGGATTTTGGCGGGAAATGGAGACGAATATGTTAATTCAGGATGCAATCGTAGCTGCTTTCCCATGAAGGAAAATTGTTTCCCAAAATCTACTGAAGAAATTCTCAGTAACGGTGATGGTGCAATGGAGGGAATTAGTAGTAATGGATGCTCTGAGAAATTTGCAGGGACTCCCATAATAATGAAGCTGAAGGCTGATATTAGCTGTGCCGAGGAGTATGATTTAGAAGTCAGAAGATTTTCAGAGCATGCCAAAGAGAATTCTGTTGGAAAAGGAGATGAAGTTACAGAAGTTGAGGTGTCAAAGTCCGAAAATTGTGATATTTATGATGTTCCTACTCAAACTCAGGGGTATGACAATGAAAATTTGGAAACCAAACAAAATGACACTAAAAAGAGGCGAAGACTATCTGGAAAAGTTTACTATCCACAAGATGGACCTTTAAGAAGGAGTGCTCGCCGAGTGGTTGCTGCAGTACTATCTCAACCGTATCCTTCTCATAGCTACATGTCGAGAACTGAATCAAGATTGCAAAATTGCACATTTAATGAGAGTGATTTAGACAATGCCTTTGATGATTCGAAGCCTGAATTGCCGCCATCTTCTAGTGATTTGGATTCCCACGGACTGCCCATTCTCGACTTCTTTTCCATTTACACTTTTTTGAGGTCCTTCAGCAGGGTATTATTCTTGAGTCCATTCAGCCTAGAAATGTTTGTGTCAAGTTTAAGGTGCAACTTTGCCAACCCCTTGACTGACCACATACACTTTTCAATCTTACAAACCTTGAAGCAACATTTGGAGTTACTTTCTGAAGAAGGATCTCAGCTAGCCGCTGATAGCCTAAGGTACATTTTATAAATCCACTTAAAACTTATACATATAATTCAAAAGTGTAAGTGGATTATTTTATATTTTTATAACTCCTGTTTTCTTTACAGGAGTCTTAATTGGGACCTCTTGGACTTAGTTACTTGGCCTGTATATCTTGCTGGTTATTTACTGATTCATGGTTCAAAAATTAAATCTTCAGTCAAAATGGCGCATTCAAATGTCTTGACTGAAGAATATTACACACTGGAAGCTACTTCAAAGCTTGAGATGCTTCACTTCTTGTGTGATAGTGTTGTGGAAGCTGAAGGCATGAGATCAGAACTTGACATTAGGATGAATGAGCGTGAAGTTACTTCAGATGTACATAACAACATTGATAGGAGTAGGAATAACTTGATCATAACTAGTGCAGATGGACCTTTGGCTCCATTGGTGACTGAAGAGACTGCTGATGGAAATAGTGATGACTGTTGCCTCTGTGGGATGGATGGTAGCTTGATATGCTGTGATGGCTGTCCTGCTGCATTTCATTCTAGATGTGTTGGAGTTGTTAAAGATCTTTTGCCTGAAGGTGATTGGTACTGTCCTGAGTGCTTGTTGGAAAAACATGATGGATTAACAAAGTTGTCAAAGTCTTCCCAAGGAGCTGAAGTTTTGTGTACTGATCCTCATGGGCGTGTATATTTTAGCTGCTGTGGCTATCTATTGGTGTATGTTTATACAAGTTCAAATATTTTTCCTTTAGATGCAAGTTTTACTTCTTTGTCCTCTTTATGCTTTCCTTAAACTGTTTTATAATGCATTCATACCATACATGCGGTATTAATTATGATCCTTGCTATGCTTGTCTATTTCTCAACCTTAGTCTTTAGTTTAATTCTTATTAATCTAATATTTGAACAAATTATTTCTCCTCGAACGTAGAAAAAAACCTGGATTACTTTTTCTCAAGATTGTTTTGTGCTATTTACTTCCTTCAGAAGATTGTTCTGTGCTATATTACTCAGACTTAGATACTAGTGTTTAACATGAATGTAGGTTCAAGTGTTTGACATGACTATTTCTATAATTTTCTATACTTGATCAATAGGGACATTGACTGTCCATGTGGAACGTTGATGAAGGACTGTCTGTATATGACATACGTATATAGTGGGTGGATGAAGAGTGCATGGATCAGAGCTTTTGTGGAGTATTGTTTAGGGATAACAAAATAAGTTGTGTCAAATTGTTTGGGATGCAATCAATCAGAAGATAATAAAAATAAAACCGGTAGAAGTCATTTAGAAACACTAAAACATAATATAGGCGTGTGACAATTTTTTTAATGCTGAAAGATCTTTCTGATTTTTGTGGAAACAAATAATTCTATGCACAAATATATTTTTGTTCTCCTTTGCAAAAAGGATTTCACACAGATAAAAGTTTTACTAAAATTGCACAATGATAATTTTTGTCAACTCAATAATTTAACACTTGTTACAATCCTTGGTGGAAGCTGATCTAATTTATTGGGAAAATCAATAATAATAATCATATCACAATGTTTTCTGTTCCTGAGTCCAAGATGATGAAACTCTACTTGGTCGAATCAATTTTGATAATCATACCTTAATCACTTTCCTTGGTCCAAATGATGAAACTTGGCATGGTCAAAGATCAATTATGATAATCACACAACCCACCTGATCAAAGTTGATGTAACAAACTTAAGCTGTAAAGGTCAAAGCACCACATTGTTTAGTTGCATCAATGATTTGATTCTAGATGATTTCCACCAGTATCTAAATATACTGAGAAATTTATTAAATTCTTTTGATTGTCTCAGATTGTCTCAATTTTGATCAGACAAGTCATGTCACCATCACCTAACTTTTATGTATTACTTACTACTTTTTCTAAGATCAGGTTCTAAGTCCTAAGTTCCTTGTTTGAGGTACTTCATTTCTCTTATTAGCAAAGAAACACATATAAGCTAGATTTGCCTCATTTATTGCAGTGTGTGTTAAACTATATCCACCTTTGCCTCAAGGATTTGTGCAATGTTATGAAAAATTCCAATTAGTACAAAAGACACACTGTCATGTTCAAAATACATGCACGGAATCAATTTGAAGTAGTGTTTTAATATGTTTAATACCTAATATATCGTGCTTCATGAGTAGAATTAATCATCACCTTATTGGCCATATTGTTTAGATTAATTATAATTTTCGGTGTCTTTCCTTGTATAACATTCAGATGCTTCTGCAGTACTGATAAATTAATATTGCAATATCATGCACTAGCATGCCTAATTCTAGGAGTTACTTTTGAAGTTTTCCTTCTAAATGACTTGGATTTTGTGGAGATACCATAGTTTTACTTTACATTGTTTGGTTTATTTTATGCAATGTACAGTAGGAAAGTTTTCATGCTTTATTTTGTTGTTGAACTACTACCTGTTCTATTTATATGTTCTGCTTCATGTGATTTAAGATAGCTTCGTGCTTACTATGGCAGTTGCGGCCTAACTTACATGGGGTTTAGCTTAGTGCTTTGTAAGATGACAAAGACAAGAGACTGAGATAACAAAGATAATTTAACTTCTCCGAACATGAAAAGCCATTCTGCTCCTTTTGGTTCTACTGATCAACACAAGATGCTGTGTTAGCCTGAATATTTGGGTTTGGCTATATAGATCTTATCCCGTCGTCGAACTGTATACAGCTTTATTGCCAGTATCATTTACTCTTCCCACTGCTTAGGGACCTTTTTGGCACAAATACGCCTAACATGGAAATTATAATAGTTTTAACATGATTCTTGGTCCTTAGAAAAGCACATGATATTAACTAGGTTATTCTTGCACATTGGCATTGTGGATGGATTTACCTATATATATATTGTATCCAATGCTTTATCAATTTTTGGCTATGCTATTCTTTGAAACTAAAGTGGATTGCAAACCCATCATTTTAGCGCCTAGTGCAAAAAACATATGGGAATAGTGGATGTATTATTTTTGACACCATATTAGCTACAGAGTGGCGATACTTTCGTAATTGTATGTCTTTTTGCAGCACTTTACCTCTCTCTCTCTAAAATTTGTGGACAGTATTTTTGAGAAATCTTATCTCCCTACAATAGCACTTATGTACAATCAAATTATTAACGATCAACAACCCTAAATTTTTTCTCTGGTGGATCTGCAGAACTGATTCATATGACAATGTTTCTTCATCTCTCTTTTACAATAAGGATGATCTAGACAGTGTTATCAGGGTTTTGAAATCGTATGATTCTTATTCTACAATCTTACATGCAATATCTGCACACTGGGGAATTTCTCTTGATTCCTGTGATTCAGTTAGCCAGTCGCACTGTGGAATGAGCAAAAGGAACATGGCTTTGGATGCTGAATTGCCCTCCAAGGACTTATCATCTTCATTTCAGAATGTTGCCAATACCAATAATGTTGAAAAGAATTCAAAGGATAATTGTTCTACTGACCATAGCGGACTGAATAGCACAACCATATCAGATTTGAGCCAGACACATTTGTTAAGGTTAGATCATGTAACTGGTTTGTCACATCGTTTCACATCTGCACAAGCCGAAGAACAGTTGATTTATACTGCAAACCATTCTCAGTTTACTCAGCAGATGATTGCTGATTGTTCTTTGGATCCCAATTATACTGTAAATGAAGCATTACATGATAAATCTGCAGTTATGAATGTTGAGAATAGAAGGTGTCTTTCAATTGCTGATCAAAATATTTCATCCTTCGTAACTGAGCAAAGGAAAGCTGGGCCATGCCGGCCAGAGTCTGATCCTGGTGGCTATATTAACTATTATATTTTTGGACGAGTAGCTTCATCAGTCGCTAAAGATTTGTCATGTAAATCAACTGAGAGCAACAATAAGGAAATTAAAAAATCAGAAGAAGACCTTGCGTTGCTGCAGCTAAAGGCAATTTCGAAAAGATATCTAACATATAATTTCCTCAAGCTGTCAGATGTTCAAAAGGAAAAATGTGGTTGGTGCCATTCTTGCAAAACACCTACCAATAATGATTGTGTGTTTGTGGTTAATGACAGGCATCTTGTGATTTCAAAAGAACATACTGTAGATCTTCATAATGAAAAGAAAAAAAAAAGTCACATTTGCTCTGCCATCGATGATATTTTGTCTATGGAAGTTCGTTTGAATGGCCTATTATCTGGTATGTGGGAGAACCCACAATACAGTAGCTCTTGGCGCAAGGCGGTTATGGAGGCATCTAATATGGAATCACTGAGACATATGCTCCTCATTGTAAGTAATGATTGAGATGTATACTATTACTGCCAACCTCCTTAAGATGGTTCTAATAATCTGTTAGTTTCCTTTATTATTATTAGTTGAGAAATAGTTATATCAGTTATGTTTTGCAGTTAGAATCAAATCTGCGGCGCGTTGCAATGTTATCAGATTGGACAAAACCAGTTGATTCTCCCCATACATTGGGTTCATCATCTCACATCTTCATAGGTTCAATGGACATACCATCAAATACTGGTGGTGGTAGAAAGCATGGGAAAAAAGCTAACTCAGGTGTTGAGTTAAATATCTCCCAAGCAGATGCCCCCTCGTATGCCCCCTCACATATCTGTTGGTGGCGTGGTGGACGACTTTCCCGTCAAGTGTTCCATTGGAACATATTGCCACAATCACTTACTTCCAAGGGTGGTCGGCAAGGTTAACTTGTCCTTAGGCATTAGTATACTTGGAAGCCTGTTTTGATAGTTGGACTGAGAGTTAATATTGTCATGTGCATTTGCATTTTGTTCAGGTGGATGTAAAAAAATATCACATGTTTTTTATCCCGATGGATCAGAGTTTGCTAGGAGAAGCAAATTTGTTGCATGGCGAGCTGCAGTTGAGATGTCAAAAACTGTTGCTCAGCTGACTTTTCTGGTAATAATCACAGTTTGAATGTTAGTAATTATAAATAGTTTCCAATCATTAGTTACTATTTTACAATTATCTTATTGGCTTCAACTTCTTTCAGATCAAGGAACTTGATTCAAATATTAGGTGGTTGGAACTTTGGCAGAGTCCACCATTTCCTCAATTGGCTAAAGAATCCAAGAGTCTAGCAAGATTATTCAAGAAGGTTATAATTCGTAGAAAGGCTATAGATGTGACCAATGTTAAATATCTACTTGATTTTGGTAAAAGAGAGAACTTACCTCCCACTGTTACCAGAAATGGGATCCTTCATAACGATCCCTCTAGTGAAAGGAAAAAATTTTGGTTGAGTGAGAACCATGTTCCTCTGTATCTTATTAAGGATTTTGAATTGAAGAAATTAACCCGATCAATGAAAAAAACAGGTCCTAACTTGCCTTCAGTTAAAGTAGGTGATTTCAGTGCAAAGAGGTTAGAAAGATCAGGGAATCTTTCCTACCTACTCTCCAGAGCAGAAATATTAGAGAGAAAGATCTGCGGTTATTGTAACAAAAATGTGCCAATGAGGTATGCATTCTTGGCCATTTTGCTGCAGTACATGTAACTTCTGCTAGTTAATTATTTATGAAGTTGATTATCAACTTTCTGAGTTGAAGTCCATTTTACAACATTATACAGCAAAGTAATTATTCACTTGTGTGTGTGTGTGTTCATCTCTTTGCACTCAACAGTGAATAAGGTGGGTGTCAGATCCCAATGTGTCGTTTGCTATCAAGCATTTTAAGTTTTACCTCCATTCAATTTTTTACTTTTTGCTGAAAGACTCAATTTCACATACTTGCTGTGTGGTGCTAATTTTAGAGTTGATCATTGTTTTTAATGAAATGAGTGATTGAGCTTATAGTTCCATGAGGTAATTACTAAACATCACATGGTGAGTTTATTTTAACCTTAAAGAAATTATTATAAAATAAAACAGTGCCTGAAATTTTTTATCCCACCACAGGATGCTTGTTTATTTGTGATTAAATAAAAAAAATGATATCAAAATGTAGTGTTTATACGATGGAATCAACATAACTTGACATCTGATTCTCTCTATCTAAAATGTTTTATCACCTTGAAAGTTGAATCCTGCACGAGGTTCCTTAAGACCTTAGTGATGTTGGAGTTTCTTTCAACTCTCTTGAATTTAACTGTTGACAAATTGCTCTTAGCTAATTGACTAGAGCCATGGGAATTGCAAAGATCTAGACTATTCAATTTATGGAAATTGCCTGTAGAATAGGACCAACATTTGGAATTGAAACATAAAGGATTCTAATTTTAACTGGACTATGCATTGGTATGGGCAAGGAAATCATACTCATTCCCAGAAAGCAATCAACAAAAATTCTATTACAGTTTTCAGGACTTGTGTTCATGTGTGACTTGAAAATCAGTAGCATTTTCAAATCATTAAACTGATGTTATGTGGGTTAACTTGTTAGTTATGTCTCATGCACATTGTAAGTTTTTTTCCATCTACACTTCTTCAGTGAAGCTGATAACTAGGTCAGGTTCCATTTATTAGGA
Organism: Alpinia galanga; assembly: GCA_037177395.1. Classification (NCBI taxonomy): domain Eukaryota; kingdom Viridiplantae; phylum Streptophyta; class Magnoliopsida; order Zingiberales; family Zingiberaceae; genus Alpinia; species Alpinia galanga. The sequence goes on along the minus strand of JBAMHZ010448280.1, from coordinate 10,362 downwards.
CAGAAGGTAGTATTTTAGGAGAGAGGGTACTATGTAGGATCTTAACTTTTAAGGAACTTGGTAGCAAAGCAAAGTCTGAATCAAACAAGGAGCATCGAATTAGTAGAACTCTGTCAGACAAATGTGGAGGCTGCATGATGTTTCAACTTTTGAAGAAAAGTTACTATGCGATCTCTCCTTGGTGATTTAGGATAGCCAAGCAAGACATGCTGGATGACAGTATTGATAAGCATTTTATCATGCTTGAAGTGAATATGAAATTGAAACTTGGTTTTAGATCATCCAGAAAAGAAGCTCAGCTATATTGTGTATTAATTGAACAAAACACACCAGATTTTCTATCGAGTATGGACACTATTATCATCCTTGGGTCAGGGATTTTTAGTAATTGGTTGGTGGATTAGCTTTTGCTTGTACAACACTGAATAAATTGTCATTTTTGTGCCTTCTGGCTGACAGTTATCACTTACGAAAACATTAATATGTGTGTCTAGTATGCCACCTGTTGTTGCAGAATCCTGTAACGAAATGCCATCTGCCAAGCTGTCTATAAGAGTTGCAAAATTTTGGTCTATGTGACATTAAGTAATTACTATGTAGCAGCAACATCTTAGGAAAACATTTAGTGTTTGAGTAAACTGAAATATTTTAATATTGTAACCCAAGGCAACAAAGTCTCTTCTAAGAGTGTAGCAGCATTCAAGAAGATATTGAACATTGTTCTTGCTCACACTAGTTGCTTGCAACATAGATTGTATAAGATAATGTATAAATTGGAGGTTATGGACAGAGGGTAAGCTTTAATATAAATTGCAAAATACTAAGGAAACTTAAGATTGGTGATATTGTTGAATTACTGTAGTGTATTGGTGAAAAGGAGCAAATTATATTTCAAGTATAAATAACTAGATACCTATTTTACATTCAAATTATGTTTCTACTATGATTTACTGTGTTCAGTATACCAGCTGATTTATACACTCTAAATTTGTTTGGAGAACCATTTGTTTTTGCTCTTTTTTATTGCTTATTTTCATATCTTTTTTTCTCTGTTGCTTATGTTATAATTTGTGTGTTTTTTATTTTTTATTTTTCATATTTCACAGGGAAGCCGCGAAGTGCCAGTTGTGTGATGGTATGTACTACTATACATTTATATGTATTTTCTTTTTGCCAACTTATTATTCCCCTGCTGTTTCATCATTTAACTTTGGACATGATATTTCCATATTATCTAAAGTTAATGCAATATACGGGTTATGTATATGTTTTCATGTGTTTATATTTCAGATCTTAACCATATAAACTTACATTGGATGCACAAGTTATGTGAAAGTAATAGACTACAGTATTTAATAAGTTTTTCTGTTGTGCGTTGATAGCAGATGAGTCTTTCAAATCCTTTCATGAAAACTAAATATGAAGTGCCATCTTGCAGGTTATTTTCATAAAAAGCATGTCAGAGTATCCAAAGGTGCTATACCTGTGGAATACATTTGCTATAGATGCAAGGATAAAAAATCCATGAAGGCTAAAGTTAAGAAGCAGAAAGTAGCGTCGCATGGGAAGGAAAAGGGTGCTGGTAGTAAGTCAAAGGTGTTGCCGAAGAAAAAAAGACGTGTTTTGGTAAAAACTAAAAAGAAGCCTAATTTGGAAAAGAAACAAAAATTAGTCGTGCTCAGACAAGCTAATTCAAGAATAGTCGATATTAGCAATCCTCGTAAAAGAAAAAGAAAAACTATGCATTATTCCTTCTGGTTAAATGGCCTGCAATGGGCAAGGAAATCAGAAGATGAACGTGCAAAGCATTTCAGAAAAATAAATGTTATGCTCCCATCGCAAAGGTTGTTTAGAAGTTCTAAGAGACCAGTGTGTTGCCTATGTTTGAAAGAATTCGATTCAGAACTTATTTATGTTTGTTGCGACAATTGTAAAGGTAAGTTTGCCCTTATATCCTATTTACTCTTCCTTCCATCTTCCAATGACTTGTTTCTTATCATCCTCATAGTTAAAGATATGCCATTGTTTCCCCATAATTTTTGTTCAATTCTGTTGGTAAAACTAAAAAAAAAAAATTCTTCACAAATTCAACTTTGTTCGAAACAGTAAATATGGCTTGATGATGATGATGATGATGTGACTTTATTCTAATTGAGTAATGACAATCTTAGATCATATACCTCAATAATTGAATACCAGAGCCACTATCATCTTCTAAGTTTCCTTCTTTCATTAGCACATGAAGTTACCTTCTCTGTTTGCTTAATTTTTCAGTTATATGCAGATTGGTTTCATGGAGATGTCTATGGCCTTGCCCTGGAAGAAATCAATAATCTAATTGGATTTAAGTGCCACAAGTGCCGCGAAAGGAGCATTCCAGTGTGCCCATTTTCAAGTCACATAGGAAATGGGATTCCACCTTCTAGGGAGTTCACTATGTTGGAGGTTGTTGCTAAAGTGGAACAAGACATGCAAGAAAGGCTTCATAGTGAAAAATCTGAAAATTCATCTGTATTTGATGGGAAGGACTGTCTGGATCGGCAAAATGATGGTTCCTCATGTGTTATACTGGAGGTTCCAATTGCATATGAAAGTGAATGCCAAGGAAGAAATAATTTAGATTATCCATTTTCAAGTCTTCCAGTCAATGAGTTTCAGTTGTCCGGTCAATTGAAAATCGTAGCTACTACTATATATGCGGAGCAAGACCATGGAGATAGGCTCCATAATGAAACATTTGTGAGTTCAAGTCCAGCTGTTCATGATGTGGAACATTTGGATGAACAGAACAATTGTTCTACCTCAACTCCAGCCAGGATTGAGGACACATTTACTTTAGAAACCACATTCAAAGATCTGTGCTCATCTTCGACCCTCACAGTCGATGAGATTCAGTTCTCTGGGGAATTCACCCACACAGAGACTGTTAATAACATGGGGAAAAACTCTGAAGAAAAACTTCAAAGTGAAACTTTAGAAAATTGTTCAGCATTGATTCACAGTGAGGATTATTTGGATCAGAATAAAAATGATTTTACATTTGGTAGGGATGAGGCATCAAATACTCCAAGGACTGAACAAGAAAATGGTCCTTGTATCGATCCAATGGAAGGGAAAGCTATGTCTTGCAAAATTGACAATGATTTGCACATTGTAATGACCTCGCAGGAAATGGAGAGCTCAAATGAAATGGTTATATTCAACGAGTTGCTGGTATCTGATCCCCTAGATCATCCAGAGTCACATAAAGTTCTATCTGGAAAGGAAGTTGGTGTCAAAGCTGCAAAAAGTTAACCATTTGTTATATTTCTTAATCATATTGGATGATTCATGTTTTTATTCACTTGCAACACTTCATCATTTAGATGATAACTTTTTGTGAAAGTTTGGTCAGGATTCTTTCAGTCAACAACCTTGGACTTCCCTACCAAATTTCTCATTTTTACCTATTTCTTAATGAATATATCAACAACTAATTGCATAGCATATCATGTTTTTAGCAATGAGGATCAGAAAATGTGGAATCATATTTCAGATCTAACCGTAGACGTTCAGAATTAGATGGCTCATCTTTCCCCCTGTATTGTAAAAGTGCTGAACTCGAAGCACTTCTCTGGTGCCTGCTGCTATTTGGTCAGGCAGTGATCTTCACCTAAGAGTTATGATCCATAAGGTATGGGTTATTTTTCTTATGCAAGTAATGTCAAATATGATCAGTGATTATAATTTTTCCCTCTAGTTTCCCATGAGATAAAAAATTAAATTTTCAAATGCTAGGTTCCTATGATGCTACTGGCTTATCAGTTTCACCAACAATGAATACTATGCCTCTTAGATATTTATGACAAATCATTCTAGTGACTTGTGAATATTTCTTTTGACTAAGAAATGACATGACTGGATTAACACCTGATACAATAATTGTATGTCAAGAATACTAAAATTTTCTTGTTCCTGAAACACTATTTGTATGCCTAAGTCCGTTTTTCTTGTTATTCATGCACCATGTAAGCTTAGAAAGAGATACCTTTTTAGATTGCATCTTAAGAATTCTAAGAAGAAGATTCTAGCTGTTGTTGAGGTGTATCAGAAGAATTATCTTATATTATTTAATATGAAGGGGGATGGATGAAAAAAAAACCCTGCAGAAAGAGAATGTTGAGTTGAATGCCCAAACTACTAGGAAAGAGAAATAGAACTGCTTTGATTCTTGAGCTATTATATATAATCATCTTTTATGGTAAATAATGTAATAGCTCCTAGTTTAGTAAACTCTTTTAGGTTTACATGGGAAGGGGCCTCTTGACATGGAGGATTACCTTCAGGTGCCTAACTGCATTAGATAACAAGTTGGCGGCTTCATCATTTGGTAAGTTGAATAAATTGAAAGCAGGTAAAACTAAGTATTTATATAGCCTAGGTATTACTGAATTACAATCTGACCTATCATATTGTGTTAATAGAGCTTGAGATAAAGATTAAGCAGACTCATATATTTTAGGACACAACTTGTGTTAGGTTGAATCATATAGATAATTATCTATAATCCTATTCTGATGCTTGGTTGATGAGAGAACTAAAATTGGAAAATCTAATCTTTTTTTCTTCTTCATTAACTATTACTTTCATATATTTCTTGTTTATAATCCCATAATATGGTTATTAATCTCAAATGTTGCATCTTCATCTTATGCTACATTGTCTGACTCACTTGTGTGTCTGGACAGTTGCTTTGTTATCTACGCTGTCTATTTTCTCTACTTTTCAGGGTCAAACCATCCCACTCTCTTGTTAATTACTTTCACTAGTATCTTTTACTTCTTTTGTCATATCTGTTTATGTTTTCTATTTGTGGCATACCCTTACAAGTTTATTATCCAATATGCAGTGCTTGTATACACATGAATCACAAACTGTGGGGAGCTTTTGGTTCATAATCCTGACTTAGAATTTTAGATACTTCAAAAACATCTCAAAGAAGAGATAGTGATGACTAAGATAGATGATTTCTGTAGTATTGAATTATCATTCAGCGAAGATGATATGACTATGAGCTTGCAAAATGTAAAAAAATGGAATTGAACAGAGCATTTTTTTTTGCTTTGTACTTTGTAATTATACTTTGGTAGAATTTTGTTGTTAATTTCCAGCACACAAGAATACTCGTATTGCTGTTTCTTGTTTATTATTAACTGCAAATTTAAAATAATCTATGTCTGGATCATGGTGTTATTCTGTTTCATTTTCTATTGTTAATATCTGCTTATTGCAATATGTATGAAGGATATGGTTAGGTTTTGCAAGAAATTAAGTTCGTCTTATTTCATTCCTTTGTTTATACAGATCACCAACATGAACAGCGTCAGAGATGACCTATTCCCAGTTTGGAATAAAGCTTATTATATAGCTGCTCTTCATTTTGCAGGCCTCAAGTCATTCGACGTTATTTTTAATCCAAGTGCAGATATCCTTGTTAATTCACCGAGTGAATTCTTGTTGAATTATGAACTATTGTTCAATTCTCTTCAGATCAGATTAAGCAATTTGTCTTATATTTTCAGTTAGTTTTAACAGATGGGCTTTTCCCCCTCACTCCTTGCTACGTCATTTTGTTGACATTCTTTTGTGCAGGATCAACTGCAAAGAATTGTCTGATAATGTGATGGTATTTACTGTTAATTGCATACCTATATCAATAGAGCAGCCTGTACCTTCAATATGCATTTTAAATATTCCTCCTCTACTTTGAAGATACTAAAATGGACCATGACTGAAGTTTAGGCACAAGAATTCTTCTTTCTGATGCCAGACTGCCAGTGAAGGGTGTTTAGGTGCAAATTTTTGCCAATACTAGGGCATCAATCTTCAACACTAACTGCAACTATTTTCTTCAAAACGAGTGTATCTAGCATTGAAGCATTAGCACACTTGAAAATACTGTCCCTAGTATGATAAATTTTGTTGGACCATGTGTGTCTTATAAGAAAAATAAATCATGAATTTATACATGAATCTTAAAATGTTTTTGGGTATTATGTTGATTGGATCAGTCCATATATAGTGTAACTCAGTATGCATGCAATGAAGTTGGCAATCTATGTTGTCCCTTGATTGGTTTAGTTAGCCACTCGGAAGTTGCCATCGTTCGAATTATGTCTCTATTTTGTCATCTAGATGAAAATATCATTCAATTTAATTAATGGTGTCAGTCTTATTACTCCATACTTTATTTGATTGTTTAAACTTCAAACAATATGAGTGCCAAAGACCTGTAATAATTTTATCCAGGGGACTCTGGACGTGGACATTAGCCACTGGTTGATGGGTAAATATGGGCAGTAGTCCAATGTAAATTCTGCGATTTCCCCTTTGTAAATAATGTTTTTGTCTGACAATTTATCTTTTAGTGACACCGACTTTTCTAAGCTTTACTTTTTTTTGAGTTGTCTAACTTTTACTTTTAAATTTTAGTAGATAAGGATAAGATTCGGCTGCCGATTTAAACAGCTGTATCAAAATGAAACCACTGCGTGTTTAAGTTTTTATTAAATTTTTTATAAAGAAAACTAGCAATGGTAGTTTCTCATGCCGTATAATTCTTTAATTTGTCTCTTGTGTTCCTTTGATGGCGAAACGAATTTGTTAGCATATACAAACTACCTGCAGGCAAAGCGATAGCATTAATGCCAGTTTCATAATTTAGGGAAAATGCATTATGGCGACCGAAGGATCAGACCACGTGGTTGGTGGCGCCGATTAGGTTCCTGCTCCTCCTCGCCACAGCCTCGAGTAGTCCGAACCGGTGGCTCGGACAGGAAAGCCACCCCCTCTGCCTCTTCTTATAAACCCCAACCCAGTCTCAAAGCCCTTTACAGTTTGTCAAAGATATTTCCATAGGTAATCAGTAGTCCGTGCTTTCTGTTTGGATGGATCTAGTTGTTGATTTTAGGATAGGCTAATTGGGAGGCTGATCTCTTTCTGACACAAAGGATCTGCCCAAAATCTGTTCTTGATGACTCTTTCCTTTTCCTCTTCTAGTTTAAAATGGCAGATCTTGCTTAGTATCTTGCTGTGGCATGGTCGATTTGTGTTCTCCCTTTACTTTCTCTGTGCTTTGCGATTTGGGGCTGGATGCCTAAAGATTCTTGCTTGTTAATAACTGCAAATTTTCACTAGATTGATCTGCATATTAAAGAAGGGGAAATATTTAGTTTTATCTGAGGTTGCTTAGTTTACAAAGAGATCAGTGCATGAACTGATCGTTGACTTTTTTCTTGTATGGTAACCTAATGTCCCTAGAGCAGAAATTCTACCTCTGATCTTTATAGATCTTGTCGTTTTGTTTTGTCTTGACTAAAAAAAATTGAGATCTGGAACTCTGGCAATCTCGTTTCTTAAAGTTAGAGCTCTTTGATACTTGATCATTGTTTTGAGTTCTTCTGTTAGCCTAGAGATTTTTAGGAAATAGTAAAAGCAATTGATTAGGTTTCTGAGCACTTGCAACCACTTTTTTCCTTTTTCTTTCGTTTCTTTTTTTCTTCTTCTGTAACTCATTCGTCAACATATAAATGCTCTAAGCAAATCTTTGATACCTAAGATTAAGAACACTAATCTGTTCCCTGATTTTCCTCTCTTTTATCCTTTTTTTTTTTTTGGTTCTGACCCGTAGACTGATGTGAGATATTGTGATTTGCTTCTCGGTGGTAGTTTGACTTGAGGAACCCATAGGTCTCTGAAGCTACAAGATTTTGCTCATGTGCTAACGTAATTTAGTACCTCCTGAAGTGGGTACTTTGCAAAAATTTTGAAATATTTATGTTATCAATAATAACTGATGAAATTGGTGAATTTCACTATGTTTGTACATATCAAGACAATATCTATCTTCTGATATTTCGATGCTTTAGTCTATTGATGCTATTAGATTGATTTACATCTTCTCAGTATGTTTTTAACTAGTGCAAGGGTTCTTTTGTTCATTCCATGTATTTTACAATCCTGCCAAATTGTTCACGTCATTCAGATCAGCTTCATTGATAAATCCTAATTGGTGTTCGTTAAGAAACAGAAGAATATTTTTACCTGTGTCAAAATGCAGGGGATCACCAAACAATTCTTTCAAGTACTGAAACCAATAGATGAGAACTGTAATTTTGACTGCGGAATTTGAATTTCATAATTGAAGCATGTAGACCTTTTATAGTTGTTTTTATATAGGTTAGAGTTGGCTTAGTCAAGAGACACTCTAATGCCACTTGTTTACCCTTTCTTTCAGACAAGATAGAAGGTGGTTATGAGTACTATGGCTGTGTCTTGTGGAGCAGTAGGAAGGTCCTCATTGAATCCGAATGCCCCGCTCTTTGTTCCGATGTTGTTTCAACAGGTTGAAGATTTCTCCCCTGAATGGTGGGAGTTGGTGCAGACGACTCCATGGTTCCGTGATCACTGGTTCCATCTGTACCAGGAGCAAGAGATGTTAGACGGCGAAGACTCATTTGACTTTGGGTTGACTGAACTTCCTATACTTGATACAGATTTGAATGGAGCCAGTGACACTGAAAATGTTGAGACGGACAGGTCTATGTCTGGAGCTACAAAGAAGCACGATAAGCGCCTGTACCCCAAAGGTTATTCTCAAAGTTGCTAGTTTCACACACCTTCCAAATTGTTTCTTGCATTCAAAGATTTGATGTGGTTATTCTAAATTCACCATATTCGGTTATCAAACAGGGCTTGAGACTGATACCGTGAAGGCATTAATGGTGAATCTGAGTGCCAAATCTCTGAAAAATGACGCGAGGCCTCTGCCGGTTCCGGACAAGCATCGCGACAAGCCTGTGCAGTGCGTGAGCCCAAAGTTCAGCCCTCGCCGGATCATTCACCAGCCTCGCTGAGACCTCCTTTTTCCGGTGGAAGTCTGTGTCAAAGCGTTTGCTTGCCGTTGTACATAACTGTATGGATGTTGATGTTGTTGCAGACTGTGTTGTATGGCTTTGTTCCATCTTTTGTGCTTGCTACTGTATCACCAAGAAAACCACTAAATGTAGGATTGTAAAGAAGAAATGGGCAATATGAATGTAAGTTTTAGGATTTAGAGATGGTTTCAGTCAATCTTGAATGCTGGTTACAACTGTCCAAATAACATGGAAAACACCATTTCTCAGCTTGCTTTTTTCAGTTTTTTTTAAGAGAGGTCAAAAGGGTTAACCATGCCGAGGCGGGTCAATTCATTATAAATCCAATATTTAGCGGGTAGAAATAAATTGGTCCGTCATTTTAGTGGGTTAAAAAATTTTCAACCCAACTTAAGGTGGGTTAGACGGGCCAATCTACGGGTCATGATTTTACTATATATTAAATTTTTTTATTCTCATCAAATTTGATTTATAACGATTTGATCCTTTATAGTGTGTACAGAAATCATCCTAATATTCTCTCTACTCTTCTAGTAACATAGGACGTATTGTATGTTTGATATTTTATTTTCTTTTTCTTGTCTTCAAATCTTTAATTAGTTGTTTTCTAATAATAATTTTTTTTTTCAGTTTCTCTTCTCTATCAATTTTGTCTCACTTTTTACAGTTGGATTCGAGAAATATAAGAAATATTTAGAGATTTTATTTTCTTGTATCTTTATTTTTATTGACCATTGTAGTCAAAGATTCAAGTACAGAATGACTTTGTTTTAGATTTAACATGTTGCATCATTATATCTCAATTGAAAAATATGATATTTAATTTTTTCAACCTGTGAGCCAACCTAAGCTCGGTGCGGGTTGACCCGTCTTAACTTGTAACCAATGCGGATTAATCTTTTTAAGTTCACGGCGGACTTAAATTGATAAATTTCAACTCAATCCACTTAAATTATTTGGTAAGGCGGATTAATTCGACGACCTAATCCAACCTGACAGCTCTAGTTTTTTTTACTTTGAAACTAGTAGTTTATCCATATAGTATGGTTAATAATTGAGGAGTTTGCGACCTTTTTTTATACGATAAATTTGGAATATTCTTCAAATATTTGAAAAAAAATATTATGATGAAAATTCCATTTATTTAAGAAAAATATATATTTAAAGATCTATTTAAGAACTGTATTGAAATTATTAACGAACAATACATATTGAAATCATATTTAAAAAAATAGGTTAAATAAGAGGGCAAGATGATTTCCTTCCTCTCTCGTTAGACGGCTCGGGTAAGGGGCAAAATGGACCCTTGATTTGTACATAAGATCTCTCTAAGTTTGCTGCAACTAGATGCCAACCCATGAAGGGTTTCAGAGTCAATTTACTTTCACCAAATTTAGTGGTATTTCAGGTATGTGTGATTTGGGCATTTTGAAAGTAATGGTATAAA
>JBAMHZ010448072.1:0-21225 GCA_037177395.1 Alpinia galanga | reverse complement strand
AAGTAAATATTAAATTAAATTATATATTAAAATCTTTAAATAAATAAATTTTTATTGTATTATTTAAAAATTAAACTAAATAATATTAAATTATATTTTATTCCTTATAATTTTGATTATGTGATTTTTAAATAATTATATAATCAAAATTATGCATGATAAATTAAAAACAATTCTAAAATTATATTTTTAAAAAACTCATTTTTGTATATCAGATACTTAATTTTTCTAAAATAATTTTCTTCTTCTTTCTTTTCTATCTATTGCCTATATAATTTTATAAACAAAAAAAATACATGGTAAAGAATATTTTAAAAAAAAAAATCAGAGAATGTATTTAATATTATTATTTATAAAAATAAGAATGCATTTATTGAGTTATAAATTCATTATCACCGGCCTCATAAATTAGAAGTGACATCTCAATTTAACCTTTCGATAAGACTTTTGAATTTATCCATTATGACGATTTTTTTTTTTTGGGCATGTTTAATTCATTTCAAATTAACTCACGTGACACACGAGGTCGGTAGCCTTTGTTGTCATGAATAAATCAATATTATTCTTTAATTTAATATTAATATTATATATTATATTATATTTTAATTGATTAAGTGACTAATAACAAAAATTTTAACAAATCATTTCATTTAAAATAAGCTCGAAACTCATGGGAGAGGAGAATTAATTGAAAACCCACACATTTTTCTTGAATATTTATTTTATATATATATAGAGAGAGAGGGGAATGATCTCTTATACAATTTTTATGTGAGCACTTATGAGCACCTTCATCATCCACCGTCCGATCGGATGAGTACTATAGTCTAACTCTTGAATCCTAGGAGATCGACGATGGATGATGGAGATGCTTATGGATGCTCACATAAGAGTTATGTAGAAGATCATTCCTATATATATATATATAATAATAATAAAAAGAAGAAGAAGAAAAGACATATTTTGACTATGCAATGCCATGTCACAATCAAAACATAAATAAAGTAAAAGATTTAATTTATGCGAAGGAATGCATTAACTAATTTCCCTTCTAGATATAAATAGTTTCGTGAAGAATCAAATGAGCCTTTCTTAGATCCATCTTAATCACAACACAAAAAGAAGAAAATGAAAAAATCTCCACGATGTTGTCTTCTTTGTCTTTGAATAAGAAATGCCATATAAAGTTTGACCTCAATTTTACTTACGAATTCACTAGTTTGATCATTTATCAAATCGATAATGACGCAAAGTTACTCCCATGGGTAAAATCTGATGGTTAGTATGGTGCAGACTTATAGAAGAGAGCAAGAGTCAATTTTTATTACTGGCTAAAAATACCAATTAGGGTGTTTGTTCTCTACCGTGTTCAAGTGTTGATATGATCAAAAATCGACTATGATTTGTGGAGCGCTTGCCTTTGCATAGTATAAAGTGATAAGACTGGATCAGTTTGACAATAGAAAAAGTTATATTGTAAAAATAAATAATAAAAAAATAGAGAGGGGATGAAAATGAGTTAAAAGGTTCTTTGTTTATTTAGACTTAGAAGATAAAATAAAAAAAAACTTTTGAAAACAAAACCTACTAAAGGAATTTAACTTTCTCCTCCTCTTTTTTTTTTCTTCTTTCCATTCATTTAATTTCTTTCCCTTTCCTTACAAGATCATCCTCCACCTCTATATAATAATCCATGTGTTGTTCTTAAGAGCCGTACTTAATTTTTTTTTAATAAAAAATTCAAGAAGCTGAAGAACTAGATTTAATGGTGACTTCTCAATCTCCTTCGAATTCTTCTTCTCACAACAAGCCCCGAAACTCAAAGAAATCTGAAAGAAAACACAGAAACAAGACTCCAAGCAAGAGGAGAACCTCAGTGTTCAGAGGAGTCAGCAGGTATTAATTTAATCAGCTCACTCAATTCTTCCAAAAATCATAGTGTTTCTATCTACTTGTTTGTTTGTTTATTTATTTATTTATATATAAATTTTAGGCATAGATGGACAGGGAAGTTTGAGGCTCATTTGTGGGACAAGAACTTCAGGAATCCAACAAGCAACAAGAAAGGAAGACAAAGTTTGATCTGCTGCTGACAAGTTTTAGCTTCCTTTTTTTCTTTCTTTCTTTTATGAGTGATTGACAATTTTGTTTTTTGTTTTAAATTTTTTTCTCTTCTCTTAAAATGGATTTTCATCTGGTGCTAGTTTATCTGGGTAAGTGGTGCATCGATCAAAGCAAGACAAAATAAATCATAAGGAAAACAAAACAAAAAACCAGAAGTTTATAGAATCTGCCAATTACTTGCAGGTGCTTATGATGATGAGAAGGATGCAGCCGGTGCTCATGATCTTGCCGCTCTCAAATACTGGGGGCCAACGACACCATTAAACTTTCCAGTTTGTGTTCTTCTTCTAATCTCGAAAAAACTTTTTAATCGATCAGTTAATTAATAACACCACTATATGTAATTTGTGGCTTCGATGAAGCTTGAGAAGTACACAAAAGAAAGTGAAGAAATGAAGGGCATGAGCAGAGAGAACTACTTGGCTTGTCTTAGGCGCAAGAGCAGTGGATTCTCGAGAGGAGTCTCCAAATATCGTGGAGTCGCAAGGTAGGTAGCTTAATTCTTTATAACTATTGAAAGTTGTTTAATTTTTTTTTTAATTTGTTAAACTGTAATTCGAACATGAAATCTTAACTTATTGTATAATATAAGAGACTATTTTCTTAATAAAGGCCACAATTTGTTCTTCATAAAAAAATTATTTTTAATTAAATTTTGTTAGGATAATTAATAATTTATTAGAAAAGGTAATTTTAGTTGAGAATTGTATTTTTCATCCTCAGGCATCACCAAAACGGTAGGTGGGAAGCGAGAATTAGAAGAGATTTGGGCAACAAATATCTCTACTTGGGAACCTTCGGTAAATTAAATGCCTTTTAAATTTAAAGTTGTGTTATTAAGTTGTATATATATATATATAATTTTAATATGGTGAGTAACTTTTTCGTTTGCATCAATGATCACCTCTATTATCTTATCTATTGACTAATCCCCTAAAATTTAAGGATTAAGTTATAGTACTCAACCGATCAAATGGTGAACAATGAAGGTGCTCATAGATGAGTTGTTCATCGTATCCAAACTATATACACACACGTGAACATCTTTGTTATTTATTATCTGATCTTTTTGGATTCAAGAATTATACTATAGTATGTAAGTAATCGGACGATGGATAATGGAATTGCTCATGGATGATATATGCTGTGTGATATGTTCGTGGGTGGTGACTATGTGCCTCGGCCTTCGTCCGCTACTGTCCATCGTCGATTTTGTCACTGTCGATCACAAATGAGTACTATAGTTAATGCCTAAACTCTAGCCAATGTCAGCGTCATCTGATTACGATCGAAATCTAGCTAAATCATTGCCAGAATCCGACCAAATCGTGGCCGCCAATGTCACGACCACAATTAGTCAGATTCTAGCTGTGATTCGGCTAAACTCTGACTCCAGCTGAATCGCGGTTGAAATTCAGCCGAATCATGGCCGCTAGTACTACAATTATTGGTAGTTGCAATTGGCTATATTCCAGTCATGGTTCGGTTGGAGTCCAACCCTAGCCGAACCGTGATCAAATTCTAGCCGCGATTTGGCCAAATTCCGGTCAAATTGTGGCCCCAGTAGTCGGGGTTCGGCTGGACTCCGATTCTCATCGGATTTCGGTTGGATCGCTGTTAGAATTCGGTCACGCGAGCGGTGATGCCAATGGTTATGGGGTGAAATTACTGTGCATTCTTTGTTATTGCGCACGATAGCGTCACCCAATGTAACAATATATATATAGAGAAAGAAAAAGAGAGAGAAATGAGCTCCTAAATAACTCATCCATGAATATCTTTATTATCCACTGTTCGATTGAATGAGTACTATAGTTCAATCCTTAAATCTTAGGATTTAAGAATTGAGTTATAATGCACAAGGACGATGGATAACGAAGATGTTTTGTTATTAGTTATATATACATCCGTTATTCACTGTCCAATCGCTTGTGCGCTATATCTCAATTCTTAAACCCAAGAGAATTAAACGGTACATAGATAACGAATATTCTTATGGATGAGTTGTGTAGGATATATATATTACTCTACATAATTCATCCATAAACACTTTTGTTATTTATCGTCTAATCACTTACACAGTATAATTCAATTCTTTAATTCAAGAAGATCAAATGATAAATAATGAAAGGTGTTCATATGTGCTCCCAGATGAATTATGTAGTATAATATATTTTTTTTCTACGTATATATATAATTTTTTTGATGTTTATTAAAACACATTTTTGTTGACTAATTAAATTGGAGAGAGAGCGAGAAGGAAGCAGCTCGTGCGTATGATTCTGCAGCGATCATGCTGAGAGGCCACAGTGCGATCACCAACTTCGACTCGGCCACCTACTGCTGCCCCAGCCCGCCCTCGTCAGCCTCAACAGTGACACAGATACAGACACAGACACAGCGAGACTTAAAATCTTTCACCTCCTCCTCACTCGACGAAGTCATCTTCTCTTTCAGCGATCATCAGTGCAGTTTCTTTGACGTACTGTTGCAGCATTACGACCATAACCGTGCAGTCATTTGTTCTCGTCTGTCGGATTCTGACGATGACAATAATGATCGTTTCGATCTCTTTTTTGATAATAATTTTGCTTAAGAGAGTAACTATGCAATCAGGGATATTTTATTTAGATTTTATGAGAATAAAAGACGTCAACTCTTGCACTTGATCATTATGAGACTTCATTTTTTTTTTTTTAATAAAAACAAGATTCATATGAGTTTCAGTATCAGTTGAAGCAGTTAATAATCGTCAGAATACCTCAGTTCTAACTCGAATTAATAAACCGACGCTTTGAATGCCAACGAGTTGATTGATGCAAGTTCTAAACATTTGGTCACATTGAGGTCGAATCTGTCAAACAGACGATATATATGGATCTAAAAAACCATTACTGCTGAGGTTTGCATCATGAACAGGGCTGCTGGAAAGGCACAATGGAAGCTGTGTATAGATCAGATTCAAGGCCATTTGGTAACATGACAATTGTATTTGTAAATGTATTATGACAATTAGATAAACTGGTTTAATGAGTTATTTGTGGCTTATACCTCCTTATATGAAAATTAACATCCTCATCTAAGCACAAAAATAAGTTGGGAAAACTTGAAGCAAATTCTACCCCACCTGAAGGCGCGTCACCATCCCTTACAAGAAGTGATAAATAAAAATATAACCAAAAAGAAAAGAAAAAAAAAAGAACAAACACAATCTGTGTAGATTGGTTAGGGTTACAACAAATTCAGTATTTCCCCCATTGTCAATGGGAAGACTTATGGGTTGATCTTACTAAACTTGCCCAATAATCAATCCAGTGCTCCTGATCCAGCCTTGCCTGGATTGCTCTGTCCTAATTTATCATCAATCTTCGATACACTAAAGCTATTGATAGTATACATAGGAGTACCGGAGTGAAGAATGGCAGGCATGTGCAAAACCCTCAATGTAACAGCTTCACTGTGGCTGGGCAGTTGGAGCCGTCTGTGGCTGACCATAAAACCCGACACCAGGAGATTGGTAGAACCCCATTGAGGTTGACTGCAACTGCTGCTGTTGCTGCGATGGTGGAGGTGGTGGTGGAGGTACAGGTGGGATACTGGGTCTCGTGAACCCCAGTGATACATGGGATAATGGAGGGGGCAGTGAACCGCCCGCAAATGCATAAGGTCCTACGTTTGCTATTCCACTTGTTTGTGCAAACTGCTGCAGCGGTGGCGGTGGCAGCGGAGGTAGAGGTGGCAGTGGTGGTGCAAAAGTGGGAGGCGCCTGATTACTCTGGGACAGTTGTATATTAGTAGATGAGGTTTGGGGAGCAGCAAATGGAATCGACTGATGTTGTTGCAGTTGCATCTGGCCAAAATAGGTGGTCTTGCCCATATCGGGCGTGGGGATCAGCTTCTCAAGCCTGGGTTTTTTCTCCAACGGGAAAGCAGTTTGGCCATCAGAGAGGACTTGGGAATTCAGGCTGTTACCCATGGAAGCAGCTTCTTCTGCAGCCAAAGATGACAGAATAGAGGAGAGAACTTGGGCCGAGGATGATGATGCCGTGAGCTTTGCAGCGACTGCAGCTGCTGCCTTCTTGTGATCATCTTCTGTGCTGCTTATGCTGCCGGCAAACGAAGTTACAGAATTTGCTGGTAAAAGGCGAGGAATGGATATCGGCAGGTTTGATTCTGTTAGGGGCTTTGCTTCTGATGAAATATTTGCAGGGTGTGCCATAGAGGTACCACTTGCCCCAACACCCAAGCCTAGTCGTTGTCGAATGCTACCAGCATGTTCACTGAGGGAATGGGCAACCTGGAAATGATGCGAAAAACTGTCAACCATGTTGTCAAGAAGAATTCACATTAACATAATATATTTATGTCGAAGACAATCACAAGTTACAATTCATCCAAAGCAAATAAAACTTTGAATGGACCAGGAGACCAGAATCAATGTGACCATATCAAGTGATTCTTACTTCTAAACCAGAAGTTATAAAACCATAAGTAGGTCCCCTTTGTTTATGGACATATATATATATATATATATAGTAACTCTGAGTTCCAACATGGAAGTTATAAAACCATAAACAAGTCTCTCTTATTTGCATTAATTTACACATGATAAATGCCAAAGTACCAAGAAAAAGCAACTTAAGTGGTCCATTTCAGTTGAAACTATAAATGATGCACTAATGAACCAGACAGCAAGTACATACACAACAAATGCAGAATTTTGTATTTGAACTTGACAAAATAATATGTTAAAATCAGGAAAAAATTAAGATATATTGTTTCTGTTGAGTTCCTAACTAAAAATAGGTACGATTTTTAGTAATTATATGCTTACATATTATTTAAAACCAAGAAAAGGACAAATCACATATTAAAATCAGTTTACACGAGAGAAACAAGTTTCTTACTTGTAACTGATCATTGATGAGATCCAGCTTAAATTCCTGAAATATTTATTTCGAGTAGAAAGTGAAATGTATTAGAAGAGATTAATTTTATGACCTATAACTTGAGGTAGATAAGAAGCAACACCTGCTCTTTGAGAGCTTCTGTCAACTGATAAACCAGTGTAGCTCTAGTTAATTTTACAGCTTCTAGCTGTTCAATACACTGTTTAAGTATCGATTCCTGGTTCTGAAGATCACTTATAAATGCTGGTGCTTGTTGGTGACCTGATCAAGAATAGTAATTCAGCAGAAACAGCATCATCAAAAAGGATCACAGCACAAGACAACAACGCAAACAAAAAAGGTAAAAAACAGAAGACAGAAAACTAGTATAGTAGTTAGTATCTCTGAAGTAACGAGTCTTGGGAATCTCTGAAGGGTGGCAAAATTATTAATTGGTATGACAATTATTACTTGGTATGAAGTTATTAATTGGTCCAGGATTGTCCATATGAAAATAAAAAGTAAAAATGAGGAAACAATTTAGAAACAAAGGTGAATGAGTGGGTAGAGAGGGAATTGGTACTTGATTAATCATATTTTTTAAATTTTAATCATTGTTTATTTTAGTTGATTTATTGATTAATCATAGTTATTTATTTTAATCAATAGGAAATTAGTAATTGTTTAATCATAGTTTATTCTTATCAACAAAAAAATTATTAATCAATGTTTACATTTAATCAGGTTAATTTATTAGAGCTATTAATGTTTGATGGAATGGGGTTTACAAATCGATTAGTTCTTGTTGATTAATTCTATTTTTTGTATTTTAAGAATACAATTTTTAATTCCTATTTATTCTATAAAAATTAGAGCAATTTTTATTTTTAAAATTTTAAACAATGCTTGCCTTTTTAAAACTTAATTAATTAAGTATTAATTGTATGAGTATGTTTGAGGGGAACTAATTAGCATGAAGTTACAATTTTAATGATATTGATTAATTATTCTTAAAATTGATTAATAATTTTATTAATCACATAACTTTATATAGCTTGTAGTTTAGATAATTAAAATTATAACTTAAAATTACAAGTAACAGGATTTGTTATTTTAACTATAATCTATATATTACAATTAATGAGTAACTAAAGCTAAGTTATATAATTCAAAGTTATAGATTGTTAATTTAATACTATGATTTATTAATTTTAGTTTGATTTTTATAATTTTAATTTACTAAATTTCCTTTCTATTTGTTATAGTTTTTTATTTGAAGGTAAACAGTATTGGTTCCAAAAATTCTTGCGACCATAAAACCACACTACAGTACCTTGCTTACCTGCAACATCAATGTCCTTTTCCATCTTCTCCAGAACTTGAACAGCATCCTTACATTTGCTTAAAGCAGTATCTTCGCTGGAATGTTCATCAAGCACTGACTGATATGCAGTCACTATCTTTTCAGGCATTTCTCCAACAGCCAGTTTCTGAAAACAAAAGTCCACAAGGAATGGACATTACAAATCTGCTTTGGATGGTTAAATACTTGAGTTCATCAAGGGGAAACAGACAGAGGCAGCATAAAAATGTTAAATGTATACTTACTACTCGCACTGAATTAGCATCCTTCCGAATTAATTTGATGGGATTTGAATTGCTCTTGACATTGTTTGAAACAGGAACAGGCACAATACCAAGGATCTCATCCTTTAGGCCTCGCCCACGAGAGCCAAATACTTTTCTTTCATCCCAAATCTCTACCTGATGTCATCAGATGAAATGCAAGAACACAACAAAATTGTCAAGTGATCCAACAAATTGCAGCATTATATCACCAGTCTCTTACACGGATTAGTAAACTAACTAATACTATTTTTGCATTTCACCCTAAATTTACATTTCAACAACAATGGGTATGCAAATGATGACACTTCAAACACAGACAGGCACCAATCTTAAGCTAACACTCAATCTAGATAAATTAAGGTTTTAACTTTCAAATACAATTGTATTTGATTTGGGAGCATTAATTTACCATGAAGTCTTACAGCTATCATATATGTCTATCTGAAGTTTCAAACATCAAATATGAAACAAGTATTGCATCTCCACCCAGTTTTACGACTCACAAGCAATTATTTATCATTTTGATAGGTTATAGAAAGAAATAAAAAACCTAAACTATGAGATGCATTGATGATACTCCTTCTATTGTTTACTTTGCACATTTGTGTGCACTTCCTTGCCATGCCTCCAGACTCTTGTGGTAGGCATTCATGGTTTTGTTAATTTTGCATAGAGGTAGTTCAATGTTTAGTTATATTCGTTTAGTTATATTCTTCTCTAACATCTGCTAGGATTACGGGCATCGGATGAAATATACCATCCACAATTCAAAGAATTGACCCCAATTAGACCATGACAACTTAACTGATGAATTAATGCTAATCTGACCAAGACATACCAGAATAAGAAACTGCAGCAAATTCAAAGCTAGTCGTGATAATCAGAAACATTAGATTGGTTATAAGGAGAGGGGAGCATGTTGAAAAGTCATGATAATCATACTGCAAATGATGATTTGGGTAGGTGGCACAGTATGAATACGATGTGGACAAGGACAAGATGTTTACTATTATGCCCACATCCAGCATAATAACTGCCACCATAACCACCATGCATATCAATGACTAAATAGAGCAAACACATATCACTCATAAACCAAGACATCATTGTGAAACACTGCAGATGGAGAACTTGATGAACTACTATTGATCTCCCAATAGAGAAGTATGAAACCAAATAGAAACTTAGCCACAAAGAAGACATCTTGCAGAGAGAGAATAATGTGCGAGTTCATCCCAATTTTTTTTAATAGTTGAGCTAACATCCTTGTCATTTTCCTTTGAAGGTATTCAAGTAAGCCTATATCTTTTTATGCAATATAAGTATCTCTGAGTAGAGAGTATTAAAGATAAGAACAATAGTATTCAGAGTATTCTGCCAAAGGAAATCTAATTTACTCTCCACCGACTCATGAAACAAACTTGAAACAACTGAAAATCCACACTGTTGAGGAAATAAGAACAACATAGTCGGACTCCTGCCACTTGGAGAATTTGACGATACTGATTTTGTTCAACAATTCTCAGTCAAGTTGATGAGTTCCTCATGAAATTCCTCAGCAGAACAGCCTGACTGAGGGTCAGGACCAATAAAATAGTTGCAATAATTGAATTTGATGGTTAGTAAAGATAATAAATGGAAGAATTTCGGAAATGGAACTTCAATTAATCAGTTTGCAGATTAAAAAGGCAAAAAGCTTGGTTGAAGAATTTGTACATTTTTTATTTTATTAGCCTTTTGCAAAGAAAGATAAGACTGCATGCCAAAATCCTTTCCCTGGGACAATGCAGGAGCTTCATGCACCTAACTCCCCTTTTTTTCCTAATACATAATACATATTATATATGTATTCAGATTCTAATATAGACATCAGGTACAACCGGTTAACCCACTGATCAGTCTATTAAATTAGTGACCAGAAGCTCAATGGGTCACTGGTCTGTCCACTAAATTAGTGACCTAAAGATCAGCCAGTCTTTGATCCATCCATTAAATTAGTGCCATGAAGTTCAACCAATTGTTAACTGGATAAGAATTTGATAAAGCCCACGTCCTTAAAAGTAAGATAGAGATAGATATTTGTGAACGAGAGAGAACCATAACACAAAAAAGGAGGTGGGATCCTACATAATCGACAGAGAAAATAAAACAAGTTACAATAAGATAGTAAGCATGTACAGTTGGCAGCATCTAAAAAATAACAAGGTAAAATTGTCCTCTTCTTAGTAAGGCATGTCATTAGATAGATGTTGAAAGTAAAGATGAGCAGTTATGCTTGCTCTTCCAACTGTAATGAACCTAACATCTATTTGACTTTGATTTAGGAATTCAAAAGGTCTATATTAGACTGAAAGAACAAATCAAGACACCAGAAAATACTCCAATCCATAGTCTTCTTTTCCCTTTTATTGCAATGGATCCCTTTCCTTCTTGACATAACATGAAATTTAGTTTTGTTTTCTATGGTTGGTATGTATTCTCATTCTTTCAATTATGTATTTTTTCATTCTTTCCCCTTTCTTTTGTGCCACTGATTTGGTGGAGGGTGATTCAATTTTCATTTTCAGTCAGAACAGGAAAAAAAGAAACGTCAGCAAGTTATCATTTATTTCACAGATTTTGTTGCCCTCTCTGCAAGTACACAAGGACAGCAATGGATAAATTCTTTGAATCTTTGTCATATAAGAAAACTGAATTCTCCAAGCACCATAGCAAACTTATCTGAGACTTCTACTGCACATGTATGCATGGATGGCTATGCGCTCTAATGCACGAGCACATGGACTCTAAGTGCACATGAATAAAAGAGGGAAAAAGATCTCATAAAAGAATACATAACTAGCTAGCTACCTCGAGAAAAAGAAACAGGGTATTATGATAATGAAATTTCCATCAGAGTCTGGAGATGATAACCAATGTCAGTGGAAACTTCAAGGTAATGTAAATGAGATTACATGATAAACACACAAGTTTAATAGATTGAGAAATATGCAAGCATAAATGCATCAAATTATGACAAGTGGAACTGAAAGGAGCCCTAAGAATATAAGATCAAGAAAACACACCAAACCACACTAAAACATCTATGTACCAACAGTTGCATACATTCAGAGATAAATCATACTACTTTCTGCAACTATCTATGTACTCAAATCATATCACTTTAAACACTCGTACATGCTTGATCTACTAGAGGTCGAAGTCCAGGGATGAAACAATTGGAGAAGTGCTAAGGCAAAGAAAATGAACAAATGGGTCGTAGTGGCATGAACCAAATATGAGCATACAGGAACCAGTTCATTCAATGTTTTCCCAAATTAATCAACATTTCATCTAAGATTTATCTTATTAGTGGTCATTAAGAACATATCAAAAGAGATTACCTTAATCGTAGCATCTAAAAAACTAAACGAATTATTAACCAAAAGATATAACATAAGCTGAGCATGCTCACCATTTGTGTAAAAAGATATGTAGCGCCATTTTTTGTAATAATAATATTTCAAAGACCATACACAAACTTAGTTCCAGGAAAAAACAATTACACCAAGGTTCACTGTAGCAAATGCTTACCAATCGATTAACCACTTTCTTTCCATGATCTTCACCATTCTCATAGACATTCTTTAAACATCCAGGAAGTACTTTCCAAAATTCATTCACAAATTCACTTCCCTGGCGTCTACTATTCTGTAAGATGTCATTGGCCAAGTATAGAAAAGGCACTCTCTTTTCATTTGGAGAATTGTTGAAAGCTACATCCCATGTTTCAACTATATTTTTTGCTTTCTTCCGGTGAATGATACACCAATTTGACAAGGCTAGTCTTCAGTTAAGAAACAGCAAACAGATATTGCACTTACTATAACACGATTAAATAGGGAAAAATAAATATGAAGTATGTCAAAAACTACTTAAATTAAATCAGTATTTAATTGTTAAACTACTAAAATTAAATCAGGTCTCAATTGTTAAACTACTAAAATTAAATCAGGTCTTAATTGTTAACAAATTAATAATACAATAGATAAGGAACAAGCAGGAAAACACGTGACATGAGAATACCAAAGGAAATGTCATATTTTCAGGACAAATAGGCAGAAAACTGAGGTATTCAGGGAGGAAGTCAAGTAAAAATCAAAAGAAAAATACTCCTTATTAAGTTAGTGAAAGCTGAAATATTATTATAGAGGCTCCTTGTTATTTTAACAATATAAATTTTAACCCCTTATCAATTACAATAAGTCTCATAAGTATTCCATTAAGGCCAACTGAAAACAAACCATCTTATCCACAATTTTGGGTCTTTACTTCTAATGGTGGAGAGTGTTTATGCATATTTGCAAAAAAAAACATGCAGATGGCTGGATATACCCTTGGCAACTTGAGAAATAGACCTTCTTCTAGTCTTAAGCTGAAACATACTACCTATTAGGCACCTTCAGGACCCGGGAGTCAGAAAGGGAACTGATGTCAAGTGACACACTCACACACATACATGATAAGAAAAGGAAGCAGCCTTAACTGGTAGGCTAAGTCTTCATGTAGATGGATATCATGGATTAAACATTAAAGACTGTCACAAGTTTTGAGTATTCCTAATGTAATATCAACTTGTTAAGCATTCCTGAAGTTGTGTTACAACGTTAATCAAAAGAAACCTACACACAAGGTTTAACTATGCTATGAAATCTCATACCATGCTAGGTAGAATGATCAAAAACCTATTGTTCCAAGAAATAATAAACACAATTGCCAAGACGGGTAATTTTTATTGTGCTACCAGTGTCAATCATGTTAACGAGTATCATGCTGTGCCAATATTCATGTTAACATGCATTTAACTAAAAAAATTATTTTAAGTTTAATTACTGATTGATAGTTTTATTAAAAAGTAGAATAATCTAAAAGAAGAGAATTAAATAAGTAAAATGTGAATTCATTTCGGCATGCTTTAACACATGTTGAATCATGTCAAGCATCGATATAAGATAATACTAAAGGGCAGTCCGGTGCACGAAGCTCCCACTATGCGGAGTCACGAGGAAGATCTATTGTACGCAGCCTTATCCTACTTTGTAAGAAGTTGTTTGTATGACCTCTAAGTCACAAGACAATAACTTTACTGTTACACCAAGTCTCCCCTTCCGGTATGAGATAAAAAAGGACAGCCCAGTGCACGAAACTCCCACCATGTGAGATCCAAGGGAAGGATTTATTGTATACAGTTTTACTCTACTTTGCAAGAAGTTGTTTCCCGGACTCAAACTCGTTACCTCTAGGTCACAATGCAGCAACTTTATCCAGCATGAGATAATACTATAAAATTTAATTCAATTGATTGACTAATTGTTTTTTTTTATTTTTACAAGTAAACTAAGAGAGAGGGTATCAAAGGAATAAATCCTAGTTAAATTCCTTTTCGCAATGCTTAGATACAAAACATGTCATAGGCTAAAACTCTAGCATGCAATGATACATTTTAAGTCTTAAGTACATTGTTGTCTTATGTTCTTTTTTTCCTTCTTCCCCTCCTTTACCGCCAATTCACCATCAGCACTTGAGTAAAGTATGGAAATCATACAAAGACCCATACTCCGACATGGCTTGACATTTCAAATTTTGGCGAAATTATTACTAGCCCCAGCCCTATGTAGATCAATTCCAGATTTTCCAATTTTGTTATTTGTGGAACAATTTGAATGGAAATTCTTCCTTTCAGCTAACATGCCATTACAATATCATCCTTATTAGAGATCACACAGTAAACCCTCTGTTTGGATTTGATCTGCCCCTTGCTCAAGAAACTGTGCAGATTGTAATAGACTCAACACTAATGGAGCCTGTAAAGAATGCTTTTCGATGTATGTGATTCAACTCTTTCTCATGATTGATCTTTCCATAAATGTAAACATCTGGACCATATTATGGATCACTATCATATATGGTGTTCATTGACTTAAAAAAAACATATGATAGAGTTCCAAAAGAAATTATTTGGAGAATTGTAGAAAAATAAAGACGTTAGTGTAACATATATTGAACTAATTAAGGATATATATATAAAGAAGTAACGACTAGAGTGAAGACTTCAGGCAAATTAATTACAACATTTCTAATAAAGATAGAGTTAGATCAAGGATCAGCTCTAAATTCCTATCTTTTTACATTACTCATGGACGAACTCACTAAACACATTCAAGATACAATACAGTGGTGCATGTTGTTTGCAGATGGTATTGTTTTGGTAGATGAGACACATGAATGAGTAAATGCTAAATTAAAATCTTGACGGAAAACATTAGAAGAAAAAGGTTTTAGGCTTAGTAGAATAAAGACAGCATATATGAAGTTTAAATTTAACAATATTAGATATAATGAGATAAGTGTTAAGATAGGAGATGCGAGTTGTCAAGAACTGAGAGCTTTAAGTATTTAGGATCATTTTTGCAAGACGATAGAGGAATTGAGAGATATTTTACATAGAATACAAGCAGGTTGGTTAAAATGGAGGAGAGCATCGGGTGTTTTATATGATCGTAAAGTGTCTCTAAAACTTAAAAGGAAAGTTTTACAAAACGGCAATTAGGCCTGCTATATTATATGGAGTTGAATGTTGGACTACGACTTGAACACACGAGTAAAAGATGAGAGTTGTAGAGATAAGAATATTAACATGGATATGGACATACGAAGATAGACAGAATAAGAAATGAGAGCATTAGAAATAAAG
This sequence comes from Alpinia galanga, assembly GCA_037177395.1. NCBI lineage: Eukaryota > Viridiplantae > Streptophyta > Magnoliopsida > Zingiberales > Zingiberaceae > Alpinia > Alpinia galanga. The sequence goes on along the minus strand of JBAMHZ010448072.1, from coordinate 5,850 downwards.
TCGGAGTTATATTTATTGAGGGAAAACTCCGAGAAACACGTTTAAGATGGTACGAACATGTATTTAGACGACCAATAAATGCTCCAGTTAGGCGATATGAAAGTATGATAAATACACACATCAAATGTGGAAGAGGAAGACCAAAAAAGACTTGATTGGTAACAATAAAACAAGATAAAATTTATTTAAATATAGATGATGATATAGTGGGAGATAGAGTCCAATGGCGTAGAATGATCCATATCGCCGACCCCACCTAATGGGATAAGGCTCGGTTGCTATTGTTATGACAACTATAATTCAAAAATTGGCCTCGAACTTCAAGAAACTTGCAACATGCCATCAAGTTGATTTGAAATGAATTGTTCAACTTTCTTGTTCATACAAACAAAAAAATGTTCTTCCACTAGAAATCAATCGAGAAGATTAGAGAATAATGAATCGAATGATGTAGACCCATGTTATCATTGATTAATTCAGCATGAGCATAAACCAATGAATGATTGGTGACACTTGATCAAGGATGATGATCCACTACACAGGGAAGCAAGAAATCTAACATTACCATCTCAATCCATTTGCCACGTAATCCCAGTTTTAAGAGGAAAAATGAACATTCTACAATGATTGGCAGATGCTAACGTGCAGCAAGCATTCATGATCACGCCTTCATTATCAATCCAAGCAAATGAGTAAACCTTCAGCAATCATATCTCCTAAATGCCTAAAGCAGGCACATGATAAGAGGAGCAAAACACCTTTGATTGTTGATCCACTGTAAGCAATTTTTGAAGAACATCTAGAAATTTAAATGAGCTCAAAAAACTTATGTATCAAGCATATTGAATTTTTAGGATAGGTACACTGAAAACCAGTAGAAATTCTTAGGAAAGGGAGAAAACCTAATATCTTTCAATCTATGAGATAATATAAAAAGTTAAAAAAAAACCCAAAGAATAATATGCATATTGCACATCATTAACTACCAACAGGTTATAGTGATACAAGAACATAATAAGTTAATCAAGGTAAAACAATATATATATCTTACCTTGCTCAAATATTAATCACTCTTAATAACATAATAACACATACAATGTCCGAAAGACAAAATCAATTACTATTTTTTGGCCTTCCTGCCTTAGTGTCTTGCTAGACATTTCAATGCCTTACACATGCTCTTTAGCGACAAATTGAAAGAGAAAAGCATAGTTTTCCCTTTAAGTTGCAGAGTAAGTATCAGTTTTTTTTTTCCCTTTCATACCATCTAGTCCTAGTTGTAAGGCATCAAGACTTCTTCTCAGTTCCAACCTTATTTAAGGGCATAAATAGAATAAGAATATCATTACTATGATTCATGTTATCATAACATCTTACTATCAATATTATAATCACAATTTCTAGAACAAAATCTAGAGATATCATATGGTTACAAGTTCAGTACTTAAAATAACTCTGTATTCCTCATTCATGTTCTTGTGATATCTTGATATTGCAAGTACTCAAAAGCACTAAAGAATGTTTAACAAGGTTGTCAAAAAGATGACTGGATTTGGTAAATTTGTTATGAAATATGAAAAACAAACTGCAATATTCAAATAATTTTGATATCCGACAATGTGTATAAGAACATAATATTATATTAATAGCATAGCATTACATATGAAGTAAGAAAGGGAGCCTTGGCATAACGATAAAATTGTTGTCGTCTTCTTGCAAATAAAGGTAAGGTTACGTATAATAGACTCTTCCGCATAACTTCACATTGGTGAGAGCTTTGTACACCAGACTACCCATTACATATGGAGAAAACTAATGTTAAATCATAACAATATGTGCAATACGAAATTTTTCCTCAACTTCTTGAAATTAAAAAAAAAACATTTTTGACTCCACCTTTGCTATCAACTCACGATGACCATGCTACAGAAAAGAGGAATGGAGAAGAACTTTGCCATGATATGGATTTAAAGTCGCCATTAGTTTCATCCTCATTTTCATTTTGCATATCAATGTAATCCATTATTCTCAATTATTATTAGGTGTCGAGTCCAACAAGGCAATAATTAACCTGTCCACATAACAAGATTTTCTTCTTTTATGTCATAATTGAAGTTGACATTCAATTGTCGACTTTTATACTCCTATCATATAACATAAAATTTATCCTTTCTTCTTTCATAATGAATTTTCTTAATATATTAGACTTAACTTGCACCTTCAGTGGTTAGCTTTACTTTTTCTAAGTTGGATCGAACATTTGTGTCTTCTTCTTTTCATTTTTATTCTCGTCCTCCTCCCTGATCTCTGCCTCCTTGGTTCCAATGGACCATGAGTCAACACACTGTACAAGCACAAGCATTGTTCAGGCTAGGAACTGATACCCCACTCATAACAATAATTCAAACCATCCTACAAACTCACATACTCCCCTCCTCTACAAGTGAATTTGGTTTTTGTAAAGTTGGGTTTGCTATGAGTTGATTCATGTTAGACCATAGGTAGACTGAGGTTGAACCAAGGGTTAATTGGGTTAAACGTGGTGAAATAGAGAATTGTTCTCCACTAAATTGAACCAATTCAACTAAAGTTATAAAATTTATATAGGAGATCTAATAGGGGTTTTCAACATCCCTTTTCCTTGTTCCTTATGAGATTGTCCTACTCTATGTGGGTAGGCGACGACAATAGGTAATACAACCATCCATTAGTTAAAGCAACTGACACAAGTTTGACATGAAGACCACAATGATGTAACCAATCCATGTAGTTGGGAAATGATTCTTATTGGTCTTTAACAGCCTTCACTAGTTGCCTCATTCATCACTTATATGACCAAAATTGTGTGAACTCTTATTTTTCAACAGTTTGGTCAATTCATCTGGCTCCCACCAAATTCAAATTAAACCTAGTAGATTCAAGGGTATTTGATTGTTTCCTCCAGTATACTTCCATTACTCAAAAGGGTTATTGTCTTATGTTTGAGAAATTGAAAATGATTGAATCAACAAAGGCTGATTTCAATCCAACTGTCCCGATACAATCCAGATTGATCAATTTTATAAACTATGGTATGGGACACACTTGATGCAAGTGAAACCAATATTTATGCAAGTCTAGCAAGAAGACATGAACAAAACAACACACAGATGGATATTGATAAATTCAGTAGAAACCTGAAGAAAATCCTTACATAATTCACTGATATTTATTACCAAAAAAAGCAGTATGTCATTAACCTTAATATAAAAAAAGACCTTGTTACCATGCATGCTTCTGCTTAGACTTTGAGCTTTGATTGTTCAATTTCAATACTTGAATGAATAGATAAGATACATACTGCTACTTTGAAACAAAGGATACTTTGAATACTTTGTTGTGAATTGTTGAGCTTTGAAAGCTTCTCAACTAACATCTGGTTGTTGAAAGCCTCACTCATGATGCTCACTGAAGCAAGAGGTTTCTGACAAAAAGTTCACAAGTTAATCAGCATGAGAAAGTAGTAAGCAATTCAAGTACCAGTTAAATTCCTTCATCTCAGCAAACTGAAAGCTTATCACAATTTAATATGCAAGGAAGGAAAAAAGAAAAACATATGTATTGTCAATTTGATCTATGAAAAGTTAGCTAACCATGATTAATTCAAAATTCTCATAACATCTGTTTCAGAGATCAAATAGGATAAGGTTTGTATGCTTATGAAGCTTGTGAAGTAGAGTACGAGATGAAAGATAAACTTGACTTTCCTATCAATAAAGAAAGCGAGTATAAAGTAAGCCATGGATGCAACCAAGGTCATTTTGTTGGAACATTAGCTCTTTAGGAAAAAAGGTAAGCATTTAACTCCACAAACATTAATTAGCTCTCATGCTGCTTCGCAATTCTACATATATGAATAAAACTTAAGGCAACTTTATGAAACCAACATCTATTTTCTATTCCACTACATTAAAATGCCATCAAAATTAGGTAATTCAGGCATTCTCAATCGCTTGGCATATACTTAAGATTCTCTCTTCTGTACCATATGGAAAATCTTAACAATGCCTTGATTCTCGACATAGATAATAACAGCCACTTATGTCATCTATATAATCATGAAGAATCCAGTTTGTATTCGCAGTCATTATTTCCAAATAATAATAATAAATAGTCCATCATGATAGATTTAGTATGCAGCACTACAAAAAAGATATATATACAGAATCACAAGTAGGAAAATGAAAAATTAAAATTCCACAAATATGAAAAGGAAAAACCAACTGAGATTGCATATAAATTTGCTTTTGTCACTTAATACTTCCAGCATCTTAACACGAAATCATCACATTCAAAGAACATTTAAATATTACTTTTAGCAATGATGGTGCAACATGTGTTGATACTTCCAGCTTCTTAAATGAGTAACCATCACATTCAAAGAAAATTGAAGTACTACTCTTAGCAATGATGGAACAAAAAGAAAGCACGAACTTCATGAAATTCAAATCACAAAATCTAACTTTTAAAAGAATCACACCTGCTCCCCTTACTCCCTTCTACCTTCATGTCCTAACGCTATTTCTTTGTTCCACAAAATCAGATGTTGTCTGTATCTTGTCTCACACTGCGCCAATAGCGTTCCTACTACAGTTTATTAGTTATGGACTAGACCAAAGAAACCATAAACTACAGCAATCGACCCCGTCGTCGTTCTACCATATTGAAGCAGCGAGGTTACCTCATAAAACCAAAGGTATGCAAGAAAGGTAATAGTGCTTAAAATACTGAAATAAGACCATCCCTGAACTCTAAATCCACCATCTACTCTAGCTAGTTTACGACAAGGCCCAGACAAGCAATATTGGTTCAGAAACATCTTGTTGCAAAAATTCCTCAAAGAAAAACCATCAATCTCCAAGAGTTAACTTACTGTGGCGACAAGAAACACTGCAAAAGTCCGATCTTTGGCGTCAGGAAAGGTGGCGAGGAGTAGCCCAACCCAACAACACGAAGGAAGTAATCAGGCTGGGCTGGAGAGGAGACGACGACGCTTCGGCCGATCTGGAAATCGGCCACCAGAGGAGCAGTGGAGACGAGTAGGGCTCTTGGCGGAGGAGATGGGTTGCGCCCGCCCGCCCGCCCGCTCCCTCCCCGCCGAAGAGCAAATGGAGGCGACGCTATAAGCTGGAGCCGAGAAGGGGGCTGGATTTTCTTTATTCCTCGCCGATTTAATTTGATCCTGGTTAATTCCATCGGGGCGACGGCTTTTTTGTTTTGTTCCCCCACCGGTTTAAATTCGGTCGGCATGGCCCGGATCCGGTCGGGCCAGTTTTTTTTAGAAAAATAAAATATAAAAAAAAATTATTCTCATGCCTAAACTTACCCTGAAAAAATTTGAAAAAAAAATTAATTTGTTTTTTTTTAAAAAAATCAACCTTCACATATTCATTCCATTGAAAATTCAAATTCAGCCAAGCTTTCTTTCCTTTTCTTTGATCAAAGAAATGGTTACGATTCTTAATTCTTGAAAAACAAGGGAGAATAATTTCAGAAAATAATAGCCATTTAGATTAGGGGGGAAAAACAGATTTCCTCAAATTTTGAGAGTTAATTTCGAAATGATTTAGAAATAGAAAATAGCTAGAAATAATCATCGAATAGTGAGCATCATCCGATATTCTACTTGCAAAAATATTTTTTAAAAAAAATAAAACATTAAAAAGAAAAACAGCACCAAGGCTACGTTTAGTACGTTGTAATATAATGGAATGTGTAATGTATATTACATTATTATGTTTGGTTAAGATTTGTAATGTAATCTTTGATTACAAGAGTGATTACATTACTATGTTTGGTTTAGGTGTGTAA
>JBAMHZ010447860.1:0-21233 GCA_037177395.1 Alpinia galanga | reverse complement strand
TGTCTAGGTCATTTTCAAATTGGATAGCAATGCTTGGGGTAAAAAAATGAAAATTAGGTGTGTGGTTTAGAAAATTTTCCTATTATTATTTTTCATCTACAGACTTACAGATTGTTTTTTGTCTGCAGACTTCTGTCGGACAGTGAACTCTCAAAACCACTGATTCAACTTTCTACCAGCTCTAAAGTGAGAGATGCTGATATGTATGCTCTTAGATGCACCCCGACATGAATGCACCACCCTCCTGTTTGGTATGCCTTAATTCATGCCAACTACCAACATCATACCTGTAATTTTAAACAATTGCATCAAATATCTCCAATATTTATTTCTTATTAATTTGAGTTTTTTTATAAGGAAAAAGTTGCTAATTCTTTTATCATTAGTATAGTAAATTGTTTTTGCTCGTTTGGCACGACATCTTTGACATAGAATGAAATGATATTAAACTCGGTTGAATTAGCCAGTGTCAAGCATTACAACGCCCCAAAGATGAGTCCTAGCTTGTGTTTTCGCAAGCATACACGTCCCACTTGACTGCCATGATAACGATAAGGATGCCTTCACGTTGAGACTCCAATTTATAGTTGTCAACACCTAAGAAGATGATTGAGCTTTGAAATGAGTATGTTCCTTAGTGTCGGCCAATGACATTAAACTCTTGTTTTTGTTGTGAAGTAAGATTTTCTTCATAGCTTTCGTTCTTCCCTTAACGTCAGTATATTGTCTTGCGATGACCCTCTCCAATGTGGTCCTCGATGGCTCTTTTCATGTCGTGATGCACCGTTATGTTTAGCCAAACTTGCATTTTTCTTTCTTTCTTTTTTTGTTTGCACTAATGTATTTTTGTCCCTCTTCTTGTTTGGCATTCCAATAAGAGGGTCCGGGTGGTAGGACATTAGACTGTTTGTTACTCCTTGTTATCCATTTAGTTTTGTGGCCAAGGTAGCAATTGACTTCTAACACAAGTCATTATGGCTTGAAAGAGATATATGATTTAGGGCTGGCTATGAACCAACATCACTCACTAGCACATTTATCAATCCAAACAAAGTTTGGAGTCTATTAACTTCTCATCTGATCTTCCTACGATGATGATGATATTAATAACTTAATCGAAATACATGATATGAAAGCGATGTGGAAACCAAGGGCTTCATTCCATTGGCAAAAACATGTATGTTTCTTAATTTCTTTCACGTATTACCAACAATTGGGCAAGTGTGCACTTATCACCCAACTCTAAAACAAGCAGCATTTAAAGTGCTAATTTCTTGTTCATAGTTTTCATATATTTCTCTGCAGCTCCCTAATCATCACGTGGATCAGATACACTCTTGGATCCTCATAAATGCTATGCTTGCGGCTGTGATCTTGGAATTAGATTACCATAGTAGAATTTAAATGGTACACTTAAATGGTATTATCTAAAGAAAAAAACTATATTTATATATTGATAGATGATCTACATATTATATTTGATATGAAATTATTACTTATTTAATATGAAAGCGACAAAATTAACTCACCCACAGTGCTATCAATTAAAAAAGGTTTATCTTTAGAGTTTTTTTTTTATAAAAAAATTCACATTGTGTTCAGAGTTTTCAAACATTTGCATTTTACCCACAGGAGATTAGCAACTTACATTGTGCCCTTAAAATTTAAAAAAAAAATGTTTAATCTTAGTTTGAGTGGTAAAGTGAAATAAAGTTCCTAAGGTCCAGGGAAAGTGCAAAATATTTGGAAATTATGGGAGACAAAGTATAAAAAAAGGAGCTTATTATTTATTTGTTTGCTCATTTTCTTTTATAATTTTTTTTTTACATGTTTGTTAATTATGTAGCACTTTGATGAAGTAGAGCAGGGTGGAGAAAGAACAAAGCCCCCATATTAATGGTGGAGCTTCTCTAGCTATTGTACATTCCATTTCCGGTCCCATATTGCTCCAATGTCGCCTCCCCTGCTCCTCCTCCTCCTCCTCCTCCTTCTCTGCTTTTCTTTCTCCCTTGCCGCTGCCGCCGGAGACCACTCGGAAACCTTCCTCTTCGAACTCCACCGGCGCCCCGCGTTGCCTGGGCTCCACCAAGCTCAGCAGCTCCTCCTCGATGACAAACTCCGGCAGCGCACGATCCTCACCCGGCTAGAGCATGCCCGCCACCGGCGGCGAGCTTGTGGCGTTCCGTACGCGCCGGCGCCGGAGCCGGCACCGGCATCCTTCGAGATGCCGCTCAACTCCGGGGCGTACGCGGGGACGGGCCAGTACTTCGTGAGGTTCCAACTCGGCACACCGGCGCAGCGCTTCGATCTGGTGGCTGACACCGGCAGCGATCTCACCTGGGCCAAGTGCCGCCAGCGCGAAGATGATAACAAAAGTGTCAGCGGCCGGGCGTTCCTCCCCGCCGAGTCGTCGTCGTTCCGGCCGATCCTCTGCTCATCCGACTTGTGCCACAACTCGCTGCCCTTCTCGTTGAGCACGTGCCCGACGCCGGCGAGCCCATGTGCCTACGACTACGGGTAATTACTTAATGCCGCATCGGATCCTTTTTTTAATATAAAACTAATCAATTAATTAATTGCTCTTTCAAAGTAAAATGTGATATTAATCTTACCACTCGAGCCTTTTCAACGCGCTTATGCTTTTCCAATTGACTTCCTAAAACTTTATAAAATTACATTGTAAGCTCATCTAGCTTCAACAAACAATGTAAGGACTTTTAAAACTACAAGTCTCAAAATGTAAATATTAAACTTCATGAATCTTAAAAACTAAGTGTGGCAAAGTGAATATTTCTCTCGAGATTAATTTGGCACAGAATTAGCAAGAATATTGTTGATTTTGGTCAACGCGAGACGGCGTCGTGAAAGATTGGTAGATCCTGTTTCGAATCGGCGGCTTTTATTACGCCAATTAATAATCGCCTCGCTTGCTATTGCAGTGGATCCGAAGCCGCAGTCGATGATCATTAATTAATGAAAAAAATTTCACAGATGGTTTGACCCCATGCGATCGCAGGTATTCCGATGGCTCGGCGGCGCGCGGCATCTTCGCGAACGAGTCGGCGACCGTGATCCTATCGGACGGCAGGAGGACTAAGCTGCGGGGCCTTGTGGTCGGGTGCACCTCCTCTGCCGTCGGATCCAGCTTCCGGGCATCGGACGGCGTGCTGGGCCTCGGCTACAGCGACATCTCCTTCGCCGTCCGCGCCGGCGGCCGCTTCGCCTATTGCCTGGTGGACCACCTCAGCCCTCGCAACGCCACTGGTTTCCTCTCCTTTGGACCGGTTCCGGTGCCCCCGCCGCCGACCATTGGGAGGAGGTGGCGCGAGACGGCGATCTCCCTCGACGTCGAGCCGTTCTACGGCGTCAGGGTAAGGGGGATCTCCGTCGACGGAGAGATGCTCCCGATCCCAAAGAGCGTGTGGGACCTCGCAGCGGGCGGCGGCGCTATTCTCGACTCGGGAACGAGCCTGACGGTGCTGGCGGAGCCCGCGTACAGGGAGGTGGTGGAGGCGCTGAACCGGCGGCTCGCGTGGGCGCCGAGAGTTAGGGTGGAGCCCTTCGAGCAGTGCTACAACTGGTCAACGGGGGCGGAGGCCGCCCTGCCACGGATGGCGGTGCACCTGGAGGGGAAAGCGAGGTTCTCGCCGCCGCCGAAGAGCTACGTGATCGACGTGGCGGAGGGGGTGAAGTGCCTGGGGATCGTGGTGGCGCCGGCGTCAAGTTTCTCCACCATCGGCAACATACTGCAGCAGGAGCACCTGTGGGAGTTCGACGTCGCCAACCGACGGCTCCGATTTAGGAGGTCGACCTGCCGCAAAAGGCGATGATGGAATCGGACGGCCCACATTTTTTTTTTGCCTCCGGTTGATGCCAAATTTCTTTTCATTTCTTGTTTTCGTAATTTGTTTCTGATTTACGGAGGTTTGATTAATTTGCTATGTGTTCGGGTGATAAAGAATACAAGGGGAAGGAATTAATGGCAATTGAGTGTTGATCAAAATAAATTCTCAAGTCAATTTAATTAACGATTCAAGTTAGTTTGGTTTTTCTTTTATTCATTATCACATGTTCGTTTACTACTATGGCAAGCAACGATTCGATTAGTCAACTCGTTGACAATAGAAAAGTTTGAATTTCATTAACAATCTCTTATCTTATTGCACTTTAGTGAGTGGAAATGAGAGAATGGTGGTGTGATTGACTTTGAGGGCAACAAGTAAATTTTGGAGGTGCAATTTGAATAATTGATAAAGAGAAGTGTTTGAAATGAAAAAAATAGCAATTGTATAATTGTATTATATCATTTTCCCCCAATTATTTTGTTTTTGGTAATGTTTGTAAAAGACATGTTATTGGATTAATTATATGGGGAATATATTTAAGAAAATAAATATTTGCACCAGTTAAAAATAATATGCAATAGCTGTGAACACGAGTTAGACTTGATCGCCGTAACATCTTGACTATTGATTTTTTTTATATAAATAAATTATTTAATAGATTGCATTATTTAATCGAATAAGCAATGTATTATCCAGTTGTCAATCTGATTGGTGATGATGCACAGCTGGATTCTCTTAACACATGGGACCAATTTTCCTCTTCACCCCCCAAAAAAGGAAAATCATAACTTTGGCGAAGTGTTCTCTTCCCTTTTAGTCTCATATTTCAAATGGGGTAAATTGTAAGTTTCCTTAAATTGGGCAATGCAGTCGGCTTAGCTACAAGGTATTGGACTGGAGGCCCATTTATAATTGGGTCAAAAGCCCATCTACATCTACAAAACTAGATTCGACAGACATCGATGGAGAAGGTCAGATCGGTGGGTTTGCTAGGGAGGATGAAGGATCCGTTCGAGGCGGCGGCGGAGGAGCAAGATTCGCCTCCTGAGTCGCCCATACCCGCCGAGGAGGATGCAGCGGTCGCCGTAGACGTCGACGAGGAGGAAGCCGACGCCCCGTCGCAGCCCCAGGTCTCCGCTCCCCCGGGACCGGCCGGCGCGGGTGGGGGCGGGAAAGGGAAGGAGGAGGAGGAAGAGGAAGAGGAGGATAACATGGATGTGGAGTTCGGCAAGTTCCCCTCTGGCAGCGACCCGGACAAGATGGTCAAGATGCAGTAAGCTTGCACCTCACTGAAAGCTCTCGAAAACTGTTGCAAATTTTCCTATTTTTGCTCGCGTTGTCGACCTTCTGATTTGAGTGTTCTGTAGGATCTTTAGTTCATCTGCGTCGGTTCTACATCAACAAGCTTTCCATTTTGCATTACATGCTAAAAAGCAATAAGCTTGCAACATTTTAGCTTCCACATCTTTCTTTGTGCATGTTGCTATCTATCTATATATATATATATATTTAATCTTTTGAGGCCTTCATTCAAATTCCGTTCGGTGATACTTGTTACAACATTCATACTTCCTAGTTAATTTTTCTTACTACCTTGGATTTGGTTCTTTGTTAGTTTCATTAAGTTTCCATTTTTGTTCAACGTTGTAATGCCATTGGTCACACAAGTGTTTGTTCTCTTGATGCTCCATTTCATTTTTTTTTTAATATTTGCTTGTATTGATTTCCTTCAGGGCAATACTTTCACAATTTACAGAGGAACAGATGAGTCGTTATGAATCGTTTAGGAGATCTGGCTTTCAGAAATCCAACATGAGACGGGTATGTTTAGCATTAACTCATCATGCTATTATAGATATTATTGCACGAAAATAGTGAAATGACAGTTTGCTGTCAGGACATTTTCGCATTAGAGGAGGCATGAGACATTCTCTTAACAATGTCATCTTTGCTTGCAGTAAAGGATTTTTTAATTGGATTTTAGAATTGAAATAATTTTGCTTGTGCTCTCCAAACAAAAACAAAATGTTCAAAGTACTAATAGCTTTTTATTGGTAATATCCATAGGCTGGAGTAAGATGTTGGCATGATTGCTTGCGTTCTATTTTAGTGGGACTGTTCTCTGTGATTGCAGACTTCATGTGGGGATTTGGTCCCTTTCGTTTGGCCCTTTTATCTAGGTTACTATTTGTTTTGACAGTTATCCAAAGTAGCTCAAAGTATATATAAGATACTTGTTCTATGTAGCTAATGCGAAGTGCATTTGTTGTATACATGTATTATGACTATATTGCCACCATGAAATTTCTGTTGTTTGCAACCGTAATATGCAACCTCCTCCCCTTAAATTGTGGATCATGCAGTTACCTGACATCATTACTCATATTAAAGAACACAACAACGTTAGTGTAGCATGAGGCACATAAATTGTGGACCATGCCATCACCTGGCAATATCAATCGTGTTAAAGATAGCATGAAGCCTAATGTGCAGATGGCTTCAGTCTCCATGGTCTCTTTTGGCTGGAAAATGGGTTGACCAACATAGTTGTAGGGTGCTAAATCTTTTAGGATTAGTGCCATTCTTTACCCCCCACCCCACCAATAGTTGCGATTTCAAAATTGTGTTTTTGTTTTATGAGGTATTACACAGAGTTTTTTATGATAAAAACAAGAAACCTAAAGCCATGGCAATATAGCAAAATAGATGTTCCCACATAAAATTGACTTGCATGTTCATTTTGCCTCCCTTATCAAAGGGATTACTTAATTGAGAAGATTTGTGAGATATTAAAACTCGTCTGGCTTTGCATGCAGCTATTGACGAGCATCACGGGAAGCCAAAAAATTTCAATACCCATGACTATTGTCGTGTCTGGCATAGCAAAAATGTTTGTTGGCGAGCTAATTGAGACAGGCAAGTTGGTTCTAGTCAAAATACCAGTATAATATGTTTTCTTTGCAATTTCATTGCTTCCTCAAGATTGGTTATTCTAGTTAACATGCTGTACTCTTGATTTTGAACTAACTACATTGTATGAACCAATGATGATGCTGCAGCTAGAATTGTGATGATGGAAAGAAAGGAGAGTGGCCCAATCAGGCCTTGCCACATAAGGGAAGCCTATAGACGACTCAAGCTTGAGGGGAAAATACCAAAGAGATCAGTGCCTCGGCTCTTCTGGTAGAAGGATGGCTACGTGACTATTGACAGGAAAAAAATTTTGGTTCTGAGACTGGTCGTACATTCCTACTCCATGTACAACATAATTGTGTCCTACACTTTGAAGATTACATTTTCCTGTGGGTTGATGCTGAAATTTGCCCCCTTTGGGCTTTGTTCAAGATTACGATTCTCTTCAAATGATCTACTTGTTTTGCCTCTTTTGATCAAGTCATGTAATTTGTTCAGAATGATCAATGTGTTTGTCTAATTGAACTATGAAACATGCTTCGCAGAAGCGATTATATATATCTTCTTCTATGAAAGAGATGTTTCTCCAAGTTTAGTGAGCTTCAATTCCAAAAGAAAAAAAAAACGATTTGATTTAGGAATTTTTCGGTATGTTTGTGGATTGTGAGTTGGTGAATATTATGATTGTAACATTGCTCATTTAATTATTTTTATCCGATGAAATCTGATGGCTTTTAAAAAGATTTTTTTTTTAGAAAAAACATGCATCTACTACTTAGATGATCATCTGGAGTGTAATAATACATCAATTTGATATGAATGCGAACCAATACATATATAAAGTTGCATTATTGTGCCTTTTGTACATTCAATAAAGTTCTTAGAATATCATAAATTAAATAGATTTTGGTATTTCTACGTCGAGTGGCCTCTCCTCATTCTTAGAATATCATAAATATCATTTATAATGATTTATAAATTATTTTAATTTTTAAAAATGTTTTTTACTTTTTCTTTTTTTTTTTTTAAAAAAAAGAAAAATTAAAACAAATCTGCATTGGCATCCAAAATTGAGTTTATTCTAAAAATGGTATTATTTATTTGCATGATTATTGGGCCGTCGTGTTGACGGAGATCAGCTGATTGATTCCAACAGGCAACACCCGATGCAACCCAAGAATACCACAAATATATATGCCCCACTACAGAGCGGCCTGTGGGCCCGCTGCTTCCTTACCCTCTTCGACTTCGACGAACAAGCAGCCAACTAAAAAGGCGGTTTGATTCCGCCGCGAGCTCACGTCAGCGCGTCGTCGTCGTCTCGTGCAACCAAACCCCTAGTTCGCCCGAGGTCTGCCCTGATTCTTACCTTTTTCAAGGATTTCGTTTACTTTTTGTCGCTCGTTCCGTCTTGGCAGTTGATCTTGATGGTGTCGTTCCAGCCTGTCTCTCTCTTTGCCTCGCTACTCGCGCGATTTGGGGAATCTTTTGCCCCATACGAGTCCATGCAACATCCTGATTGAAATCGATTCTTTTGCGTACCGAATTCTGTTTCTGATTCTGATACTCGTCGATCGCTTGCTGGGTGATTTGTTTAGTTTAGGTTTCTTTTTGTTTAGCTCTTGCAGAGGAGATTGGGTTAGTGATAGTGTCGTTCTGGAAGAAGCAAATACGACAGCACCGTAATAGGATTGGAGAAAAGTTGGAAATTTTCTGGATGATCAAGGAATTTACAAGACTTAGAAATTTGTTTATAGATTATGTGTACGTAGATTTTTTACTTTCTGCATGCTTGTATGCTAAACGATGAATCTAGATATTGAGGCAGAGAAGAACAAAGGAAAATTGTGATATATCACAGCAACAAATGGGAGCAATTTTTTTCATGAATAGGGAATAAATAAGTTAGGAGTTAGGACTATTTCTTTAAAGAAAATTATTCAAAAACACTATTTGAATTGGAATTGCGTGTTTAACATTTACAATTCGGCATAGACTTCGCTGCTGCACAAGTTTCTTATTTGACTTTGTATTTTACAGTACTTACTCTACGTGAATGCTACAGGTTAGCCGACATTATTTTAATTCAAGTGAACTAGCAGAAATGTTTTAAAATGTGAATTTCAGTATGCAAGATAAACTTTTAAAAAAATCTGTTTAAAGATCTCAGCTGCCTATGCCTCCAAACTGTATTATCCTACTGCATCGAACTGGATCCCAAAGTTCTAAGCTGGAAGTGATTATTGGTCTATAGTAGTTTTAGTGAATTCATATCTTTGCCTCCTATTGTAACATGATCTCCAATTTTTGAATATTTTCTAACAATAAATTTATTTGTTACTTTACCTTGGTCAGAAATCCTATTCGGGCAACTAGTAATAGGTTGTGAAGCTATTTACTTCATTTTATTATTAATATTATTCAGATAGTAACTTCTTTTGGTAGTTTATAATGAAACTTACTATACTGTTGAATTGATGTAATTTCAAGTGTTTGATAAATTCTTAGTCTATTTAATATTCATTGAGAACCTCTAATATCTGGATTCTAGCACGTCTCTTTTTAGTTAATATTAATCTTACTATCTGCAGAAATCATACGGAAAACTGCCTCTTGTGTCTTCAGGTTTCATTAAAGATATTCATAAACAATTTGCTTAACTGATAACTGTTGCTAACTATCTTAATGCAATCAAACATTGTGTATTCTACTTTCTAATGGCTAAAGTAAACCAGCTTGATGGATGGTATTTACGGAAAGATAGATGTCTTCCCAGACCACTTCCAGCCCGTCAAAGCATCTGCAGAATCTTCGCAAGGAAGCAATTCAAGCGTTGACCATAAACTGAGGTGAAATATTACGTTGCTATATGCATGTATTTCAGTTCTATTGGATTTAGACAGTATCATATTTCCTGTAAGCTTCACTGGTCCAGATCACATAATTATTCATGGACTGTAAGAAGGGTGCTTGGAGCTGCATCTCTGTTGAACTTGTTTTCTCTACCTCGTCTTCCATGGGGATCTAGCAATGGTGATGAAAAGGTTACCACACAATGTCTAGTATCTGAGTGCCTTGAGTCATGTATTAAGCTACTGAGAATACTTTTCTTGCTATCAGGTAGAACTCACTAGAGCAGAATTGGAGTCTCTTTGGTCCGAAATTGAAGATGCCGAGGACAGAGAGATGCATCTAAAATCTCAGTAAGTTTCATTATTATTTACGATGACCTCAAATTGCATGACTTCTGCAAAACCTTGCTGTATGGATTCTAATTGATATTCCACTTGTCTTTTTCTTTGTCAATTGGACTCTCAGTTTACCTCTATTCCCCCCTCTCTTCTAACCTGTTTCAGGCATTGATAGTCCAACACTGCATCCAAGTGGATGCTCAACAATTGGCATCTCTATTCATCATGCATAATTTTTTAAGAAATGTTTTAGATATTTAGATCCACAACCATGTTGGATACCTGTATATGAGTCAGAGCAACAAATCTTTTCAGTGGTGTCTTCAACCTCTGGTACACAAGAATGTTTTGAGAGCAGAAACTGTAGTCCACAATACTAATTGAAAACATAGCTTTTAATCCTATCCATTATGGAGATTTTGTGCTAAAATCTTAAACTACATTATTTTTTTGCAACAATCTTAAGTGAGACACAAACCTTTAGTCGCCCAATACTCAAAAGTGCATGAGCATCCAGCAGATCCTTTTTCAGTTTATTTTATAGACATACACAGATTTCTGTCATCGCTCCAGACACACCATAAATTTGTGTCATCACTGCTTAGTGACCTAGTAGCTAGTAGTTGTTTCACTTTCCATTTGCTTGATTTTAAAATAGTACCCTTTTGTGCCAGGCTGGAACATGTTGATGGAGTTTTGAGGTGTGCACGGCTTTGTGGTTATCTCTATGTTCGAACTGTATGCATATCTGCCCACTCTTTCTTTTCTCTCTCCACTACCTATGACCAAACTAAGGAATATAGTATAACATGGATCTTATTTTGTGTAGAGATGGACACAACTTCCTGGAGAACCTCCTATAATAGATGATGCTGATGTAGATGATTGGATTCCCCGATTTGTTGTTCTCCATGGTTCATGTATCTATTATTATCTCAGATCATTTGGTAATTTGCTTGCATCTTTAATTGCATTATTTCCCTTTATCTTGTGCTCACTTAGATATTATTTCATCAGAAGATTTGAGCAAACCATCATTCCTCATTTGATATTTGTTAGATTGGCAAGAAAGCAAGGCATAGTATTGGTTCAAATTACAATAATGAGGGTAGGGTTAAATTGGATATAAAGATTCTCACTTTTGACCTAGGTGATTAGGATTTACATCAACAAAGGAGTCTGTTGAACCCCAAATCCCACCTTAATATGAGATTCATGCATTGAGATTAAGACCAAGTTTTTTGTTCCTTTTTTCAAATATGGTTTATGGTATTTCAAGTGCCAACATGTCATGTAGGAGCTTTCGACAGAGCTTAATGCCCTCCTCGGTACAGGCAGTTGAGGGGGACCACTAATGTGGTGGTTTTATATTTTTTTAGACAGAGCTTAATGCATGTGCACATGTAAACATATGTTCTCCTAGGAGTATACACTAAACAAAATTAGCTGAACATGAATGAGAATGCACATTTATTTTTCTTTTTATCGAAAAACATATTGTTTTGCCTTCTAAGATACTTTGTGTTTGTTCAAATCTGCATTTTGTTTTCCATTTCCCCAGATATGAGTCCCCAGGATACTACAAATCTATCCGATATTGTTGAACTGGGATCAATGCCAAGCTTCATCAATGAAGACAAAGAAACAAGATATGGTTTTTACCTTTTAACCAGTCAAGGATTGCGATTTGAATGCTCAAGTATTTCTAAAGGACAGGTAGATATGTTTTACAGGTCCTGGTCCAATTCTAAAAAAGTTATAGCACCTTACCGTCTACCAACTTTATCTATCTGGAATATTATAACAAAAACAAATTTGATTTTTCTTTAATTTGTGTCATCCAAATGATAATGTGTTTGGTTTACTATTTGTTTCTTTTGGCTCCCCCTTGTTTAGCTAGCTTGCACTTGCTTGTTCTGTCTCGATTTCGACTATACATCCTATCTGAGAATCTTTGAATTACAAGCAAAATTGTCCTCTCTTGACAAATTACTTAATCAATATGCTCGCAAGATTTGTTATCTCAAATGTTATTGTGCTATTGTATATAAGGCTTATTCTTTTGAATCAGGTGGAATCATGGTGGACTACACTAAGAACAGATTTGCAAGATTCAACTCTTCAGGATTCAAATAAATCATAGGAGCTATTGGATAGGTAATAGCGCAGAAATATGTAAATACTTCATGGGGATTTCTTTAATTTCAACACGTGTAAATTATGTACATAAACATCCTCCATCTATTCTCATTGGGTCTGAAATGAGGCATTATTTTGTCATCTGTATTGTTTTTCGTTTATGTTTTACTGGAAATATTTTTATCTAATCGATTTAGATATTATTAGTGGTTACACACGTCTCAAGTATAATTGCAGTAAGAAATTGTGGTTGTGGTTTCGAAATTTAAAATAAGTAGTCTTCATACAGAATATATTTTGAAAAAGATATTTAGCTAAAATAAAGTCTTTCTACATAAAAAAAATTATTTTAAAAAGATATTTATCTCTATAAAACTATGGCTCAAAAGTAAGTTTACATTTCTGAATATCAGATCGCTCTGAGAAAAACTCTAAATTTTAGAAAGAATGCTATAATAAGGAGAACATTGATAGTTGTTCTTTATTGTTTTTAATTTATTGGTTTGAAGTAGAAATGGAAGCCAACCAACTGTAATATATTTTTTTTAATGTCGATATATTTTAAAAGCAATCATTTATTAAAACAATTTGCTCTTGTAAATCCGATGTTTTATCCTGTATCCACTGGATACTCTGCCATATAATTCCTATTTCTCTTATTAAAACAATGAGATATGAGTTGTCTCATAATTTATTTTCATCTAGTATTGCTGATATTTATCAATGAGAAGAAAAAAAAATCATTTTACCTTTTATAATTTTAGTACCTTTTTAAAATAACTCATAATTTTATTACTCTTTTAGATCTAACATGAAACTTTCATGTGTGAAACAATAGGTAAAAACTCTCATAAGTATTGTTGAATTCCTCTGCCGTTGTTATTAATAAAAGGATGAAGTGAAAACATTTATAAAAGTGAAGTAAATTCACAATTATAAAATGGTAGAGACGCTTTAAGGTTTTAGTAGTGTAAGATAATATGTATAGAGTAACAATAGTGAAATAATAATTATAAAAATAACAAAGGAAAATGCTAAATGATAAAATTATTACGCGGTGTTTCAAAAGAAAATTTCTCAAATATCAAATAGGAATTTGATTTATCAAGCGCAAATCAATTCACAACATAAAGGGTAAAATACCACCTTTTAGCTCACTCACCATCGTTTTCCCACCTTAATGTTTGACTGCAGGTAAAACACAGTTTGCAATGCATTAATCAAGAAGACCACTATATTAGGCTGCACATCACAGGAGTGAGCATGTCAAGCATAATTTGGTGCTGGAACAGAACTAAACAATTATAGCACTTATGTTCTAAACAGAGTGCAGTGAAGAAAGCTGAACCAAGATCAAAAAGGATAATGTAAGAATCGAATTCAGAGGTCATTCAGCAACTTTATTTATTTGGACAAACGATCCAAAATGAAGAAATAACTACATCATCTGCAGGTACCAGTATTGCACTGTTTTCCGCTTGTTGCATTGAAAACTTCAGACGGCAATAAACAGGCCGGTTCAGATTTAAAATAATTCCTCATAATCATATCATCACTCTCCATGCTTTTAGCAAAGCATGTTAAGAGATTACTAAAGTTGATACGACAGCAAGCCACAATCTAGGTAATATACACACTAGAGTTACATCCAACTGCAAATGTCCTGCGGAATATCAGCCTACGCACGCAATGTTCGAAGTCTTGACTTCTTGTCAGCCCTTCACAACAGGAAGCTTTGCAACTGGCCACTTCTTCCTATCATGGTGAGTTTGGTACCACGAGCTTCTGCGGGGAAAGGTGTTTTCACTTCTGTGCTGGGGAAATATACATTTAGAGCTTTGATCTTCAATTACTCGCATGTAAACATTATCATCATCTGGTAGGCTGAAATCAGCAGGGTTTTGGTTGATAATGCAGTTTACAGTAACGCAATCATGCCTCACTGACTGCACTAGTTCATCCATTTTGCTAATCGAGGCCTGACCAATGCCAAACTTATGCAGAAAAGAATCGCCAGCTTCTGTATTCTTCTTATTATTTACAGTCGCTGAAAGATTGAACTTGGCAATTTCTGAAGAAGTATCCATTTTCTCTCTCTCACCAATGCAGAAAGAAGGTAGCTTATTAAAATACAAATCTTTATAACCCAATGATGCACTGTTTGATTGAGACATGATCTCTTTTTGCAGCAAAGACCCAAGATCACCTATTCTAGGTACTGGACGATAAGGTCTACTAAATTTTCCTTCATTTTGATCACAAGTAGAGTATGCAGCTGCACATGGATTTTCAGGTGTCTCCCTAATTTGGAGACCAATTTTCATACCTAGCATCTCAGGGGGATGATTTAAAATAGAATTTTGGACATTTCCTGTAAAGTTTAAATCCCAAGAAGCAACTGAATGAGCTGCCTGATCAACTAGCCTAAGCAAATGCAATGCTGGAACAGTTTCATTGGTATGCAAATCTGTGGGAACAACACTTCCTGAATGAAGCCTACTCCTGCCTTCCATGAGATATGATCTCGCCATTTGAGTTCCATTTGTTGATTGCCTAGATGTTCCTCCCCCACTTACAAAATAGGAGCCTATGGGATTCATTCTTTCAGATACCTCAGACTCCTGAGAAACTGTCTTCTGACACCTATCAAACAATGAGTCATAAGAAACCACTTTCCCATGATTGCAACAAGGCTCAATATTACTAAGGTCAACTCCATATTTTCTTTCCATCAATGGTGACGACAGAAAATGATGGGTAGCTCTGCTTGAACATGGGGTGGAAAATCCATGATATTTTTGGTAGGATTCCAGATCTTGTAGCCTCATTTGGTCCCAAGAAATTTGAAAAGGATAGATTTTCTTAGAATCATCGACAACGAGATCAGTTGCACATGATCGGTGCACATCATATTGTGGAATTGTCAGAAATTCTGTAGCTTGCTGGTTAAGATCAATAAGGATTTGCTTCCGATGCTCAGATTTGCTGGCTCCACATTCAGCATTCTGGTTACTACACGAAGCAGTAGGGATACCATATTCTGTATCATTAGGTTTGGCATAGCTCTTATATTTTGCATTTGAAACTTTGTCTTCAAAATGTCCAGATGCATATGAATCAATGCCTTGTCTTATCTCACCTTGCACTATTGATAGTTCCTGTTTGTTCTTACAAGTGACATGAGCATTCATTAAATTTCTTTCATGCTGGTTTTTTGCTAAGAGTTCAACAATGTCCATTGGAATATCATCAAGAGTTTCCTTCTCAACTGCCTCTGCAGTCTTTTGTTTCTTAACAATTTCTTTCTGCAAAACGAGCAAGTAAGGGAGTGTTAGAAGAGAAAATCATTTATCAACTACTTAGACATTTGTTTCACTAACATAATAGAAACAAGGAACAAATATACCACTAACTAGTACATCTCTAAAATCCATAAGAACCTCAGGGTATCATCTTTTTCTAGAGATAACAGAACTATTATTTTGTCAATCACATGACCGCAGATTTAATTACTTAGTCATTCAAATGCGGTTTGGACTGACAGAAGCAAGAACTGCAGGTAGTACATGGATGTTTCACAAAGCTGGTTGACCATTAATTAACTTAATTTCAAGAAATTTCCATGTTAGACTCCTGCATAGTTCCATATTAGTGGACAAGAAAGGATAACAATGTCTCAATTAATAACACAGCACTTTTAGATTCAAGATTCTTTTGCAACAGGTATGTAGTGGTCTAGAATGAGGTATCTGATGTTAAACAACCAGTTGGATATAAGGACACTGTCATTATGACACTTGAGTAAACTAAAACAAAGAAAAAGAGTCTTTCTGCAAAATAAAAAACAAAGCACAGATGAAATGGCAAAGAAGGAAGAAGCTCCCTCTTTCTCTAAAGAAGAAAGAATTTGGTTTATACCTCTGACCATTTTACTTGGGAAGAATCTCTGCACTCAACATGAGACACTTTTTTCCTTCTAGCCTTTGAGTCACTACTATTATCTAAATTTTCCAGAGTAGGTGGTAAGCTGCTTGCAGAATTTATTATTCCCATCTTAGGAATGCAATTTCCAATATGAGCTTTTTTAGAAATCCAATCTCTCTGTTGCGGAATGAAGCAATTGTCATTTGATTTTACTAGAAGTGTCTTTTTTTCCTTTTCAACAACATGCTTTTTGTTGCGTTTACCTACTTTTAAACATTGCCGAAGAGGATTTGCACAATTGCCATTATGTTTACTGTCGTACATACCAGCATTATTATTTATCTCCTGGATTTCAGCATGCTCTTTTTCATGAAGAACTTTCTTTAT
This sequence comes from Alpinia galanga, assembly GCA_037177395.1. Classification (NCBI taxonomy): domain Eukaryota; kingdom Viridiplantae; phylum Streptophyta; class Magnoliopsida; order Zingiberales; family Zingiberaceae; genus Alpinia; species Alpinia galanga. The sequence goes on along the minus strand of JBAMHZ010447860.1, from coordinate 4,834 downwards.
GTGAGAATCATCAGTGACAAATTTCTTTGAGACCTTCTTTAGCCAATGTATCAGAGAAAGTTCCTCCTCCTTGTTCTGATTAACTTCTAAACCATCATTATGAGGAGCGCTACTTGGATCTCCAAGTCGAGCTTCACACTCTGATGCATTTAATCCTTGGTTGTCATCTACACCACATGTTTCTCTATGTCCTTTCAAAGTGCAAATCTTTTTAGATACGTGCAACTCTTCACTTTTCATAATATCGTCAATAAAGCGAAGCTTCCGGACCTTTTTATGGTTCACTTTACCATGTGAATCACCAGACACACTGTCCTGAAGTGGACAACGGTACATACTACTCAACAAACCCATCTTACAGTATGATGCTCCAAATTTTCTCTGCTCTAAATTCAGCGGATGATAATCAAACATCTTGGCTGCAACAGAAGTTAGAGCATTATCTTCTGAACCACCAAGTTCAACCTCAAAAATCTTTTTACAGACTTTGTGCTTGCCATCAGGTTTTACATTCACTTTTGGTTTAACCGTAATTCTTTCACTGTCTCTATGAAATCCATCATGACCTCCAATGTTAGAGCCTCCATTTGGTTTGTTACAAACAGTATTAGAAGCGTTGTGATAGCAAAAGGCAGGCAAGCATTTGCCTTTACTGGCAACTATTTTCCTTCTTAGACCCATTCCTGCTTGGAATTCATCTCCAGCCATAGCAGAGGTATCTTTGCATGACCAATCTTGATTCTCTTTGGATCTAAAATTTCTATCTGTGCATTTTTGGATACCTGACAAAAAGACAAAAATAAGTACAAAAGTTGACGATAATAATTAAAATACTAGTGGCAGAATAACTTCTACCTGTTCTTGCCACATCTTCTCTTGTGAATCGGTTAGCTTTCTGCCCATGACATGAATCTGGATTGATCTCGGCACGGTTGATGTCATTAGCAGAATCCGACACTAGTCTCTCTCCAGGAATGATATTTTCAGAAAAATTCTTTGGACAAGAAAATGATTTTTTTGCATTAGAATTTAAAAAAGATAATGAATTTTCACTCTTTGTTTTTTTGTTATCAAGCACAGCCAGATCTGCATTTCCAGTTCTATCTTCAGAGGTGCTGTTTGTATCAAGGCAATTCACGCAATTCCATCGTTTGAATTTTGAAACATGTAATAGAGGTAGCTTATTTGAAGGGGTATCATTATTGGGCATAAACAATGGCCAACAGGTCTTTACATCTCTTTCCCGAACACCAGCAACATAACCACTGTAAAAATAAAAATGCATCAATGATGGTTTTACAAAAAAGAAAAAGGAAAATGTGCTATCAAAACGTCAGCTTGGTTAATTTCATTGTCCTTTAGCACCACAGTTTAAAGTATTAATAAGTAATCGTCCATAGAGTTTCTTATCTAGAGAAGAAAAAGTATTTTTACTGTCGAAGAGGTGTCTTATTGTCAAGTTTAGACGTTCTAGCTTAACATCAAGAAAGTATCAAAACGAAAGCCCTGATAAAGTTGATTAAGAAGCAAAATGCACACAATAGATATCCACAATTACCGAATGGTAAAATGATTGCAAATTTCAGAATCTTCCTTGTTATCAGTCCTAAGAAGAGATTGTTTTCCCTCATCGAGGAGCTCCTTCAATGATGCTTCCATTACTTGAAACAATCAAAATCATATTCCAGGCAGTTTTAGGAAGTTGCATCAAGTAACTGCGTCTTGCTGAATATCAAACAAGACAATGTGCATCAAACCCAACATTCCATAAAGAGTCTATTAGCTTAAAATGGTAGAGAAGAAACTCCAAACATATTGAGACATGATATATAATACGTAGGTTGCATGTATAAATGCATTAAAAACATGGCTATTTGATGTAGAAGTGAATATGAAAAATAGAGAAGATTTGAAGTCAATATATAGGAATATAAAAGTTACAAGTCAACAAAAAGAGAAAAAAAAATTGTAACAAGTGAATAAGCACTTAGAAGAATTGGATGATTCATTGCAAAAAACAAATGATGACACGAGATGGCAATAGCTTATGAATGTGTTCAAGGATAGGTCAGCAACATGAAATAGAAATGAATAAAATCCATTTATCTCGTTGTCATTCACTATATAAGATGCTAGCATTACTAACTAACCATTTGAAATAGAAGAAGCTGTCACCGAAAGGACTTGTATGAGTCTCCAGCACCAAAGAACGGTTTAAGCTTAAACACACAAAACAAACATTTGACTTTTAGAAAAATAATAGTCAGTTCCACTTTAGTTACCAGGAGCTCAAAGTTGCAAGTTGGAGCATGAAATAAAAGAGAAACAATCTTTTGAAGCTCCACTCATGACGATGAATGAGATGAAACATCAAACACCCTTTACCTGTGCAATATTGAACATAAAATAATACGTCCAAAAGACAACACTAGAAGTTACTTAAAGCTCTAGAGCAAGCTGTGAGCTTCCAAAACAAGTTTTTTTTCAACTTCCCATAGTATGAAAGCTCACATAATAGTTAACTAAACCAAGAGAAAACTGAACTTATAATAAGAAGCTCTAATTAATCAATCCTAAGTTTCCTACATAAAATGATAGAATGGAAAAACATACTCACTGTCTGTAGCTAATTCTACAGAACCCGAAATAAATAGCAGGCTTCACTATATCAACGCCCTAAAGCCCAAAACCAAACTGCAAACCCCCTTTTCGAAAGAGCACCTTGGCATCCCGCTTATATCTCAATCAGACCTAATTGTACTATACACCGTACACAAAAACCACCCATGAAGCAAAAACCATCGTCCACCCGACTCAAATCCAGCTCTTGATTAAAAGCAGAGAAGTAGATGGGATAAAAACCGATAAAATCACAACTTTAACCCTAAACTCCTCCCAATTAATATCGAGATAGTTCCCAAACCTGAAAAGGAAGCCTCCAGCTTCTCCCCCTCCGGGTTACGGCTCTTCCTTCACCCAAATCGGCGGATCGGATGGAAAAAAGCTAGGAGTTGGGGATCAGAGACAGATCGATCGCGAATCTAAAAGGCCCAAAACCCGACCTTTTCTAGGGCTCCTCCTCCACCTCCACCTCATGTGCAACAAAAGCAGGCGACATAGTGCTCCTCCACGGGATTAATTTAAGGGACGTCCATGTGCCATGTCATCCTCCACCCACGACACACACAAATGCTTGTCTGTAAGAACAGTAACTAAAGGGGAGCTAAAAATAAAAACCCTAACCCTAACCTTAACCCGAGTGGCCGGAAGAGTAAAAGCACGCAGCTAACCACGGTTCGACGGCATCTGATCTTGGCCGTCGATGAGGGAGTGCGACCCCACGACGACGACGCGCCGCGCTTGGAAAGATGCCCGTTTGGAAGGATGGTGTAGGGCCCGTGGCAAAAGGTGTGGTGTAAAATGCGTGTAGGTGACGTAGCGGTGCGCGTCATGAATCCACCATGAGAGATAAATACACGGACAGCTTCGCCATGCTTAAGTTTTATTCAATGCGTCTGCAGTAATAACAGCGAATACAATCATGCGTGTAAATTTTTTTTTTTTTTTTGCCAAGAGCAAAATATATATGAGATTTCTTCTTCTTCTTCTTCTTCGTTTGAAATTAATTATTTTGATGTCCATATATAAACTGTGGTCAGGCAATTAAGAAGTTTCTGATATGGACATGGAGATGTAGAGAAGAAGCAGAGACCTTTGTCTTCCTGTGTGTGAAAAAAATACTCTAATTCCGGGGATCGGGATAAGAAAGGGCGGAGGACGGCACTGCTAGAAGTCAGTAATTATTATTAGCTGGAATTTTTTTGGAGGATGAATGTATTATAATCGACAGTTCAAGTTGATCGACGAACTGCTAGCTTATATAATTATCGTCTCCTCCTTCTCGTTTGGCCGGATCTTCCGGCGAGATGAATGGCGGTGGACGGCGGCCGGCGGCGGAAGCAGGGCCCAGCCTTGTGTGTATTAATGTTTAGAGTAGGAAAAGAAAATTATCACGCATGCTTCTTCGCTTTTGATGAACTGAGAGCATGTGTGATACATGGTAAGTGATTTAATTAATTTATTTTTTTCAAAATTTTCTTATAGTTTTTCAAAGATTAGGAACTCATTTCTTTCGTCTTTTGTTTTCTCGATTAGAGCTGGACAAGATGATTTTATGATTCAGATCTGACAGGTATGGGAAGTGCAATTAATGAATCACTCGTTCACTCAGAGGGAAAGTTAAATAGTTGCAGTTAAGGGAACAATTGCTAGGCAGTAATTAATTAAGACTAGTTTGTTTTAGCCGAGATTAGGTTTCATTAAACACGTTTATCAGGGGATAAAACGAAAAGTGGAACAAGTACCAGACAGTAATTAAGGTTTCATTAAACATCTCTTGGTAACTGCTTTAATTTGCATATTCGAATCAAAAAGGGAGGAACGCAAAGAAGATTCCTGCCCCCTTCCCTTGAGTGAGTAATCCACTCGCGTTCTTCTATTTTATTTGAGTTTAATTGCTATGAAATTGTTTCTAGGTAAACAATCGATTATCGAGAGAACCTCAAAATTTCCACTCTTCTACATCAATTTCATTTATTTATTTTAACTTAAATATCTATAAAAAAAACAAATAAAAAGATCAGATTTTGAATTTCACTAAAGATAAATGAATATTCTGAATATATTCCAGATTTACGAGAAAAAAGTTATTTATCTCCAGATTAATCGAGCAAAAAAAATGAATTTCATTTATTTTAAGGTTAGGATGAGCTAAGCCTCATTGTGTTTGATTACATTGAATGAACAAAATTTATATTATTTCACAGTTTCATGT
>JBAMHZ010447754.1:0-21233 GCA_037177395.1 Alpinia galanga | reverse complement strand
ATGTTTTGTATAATATGTAGAAATTGTTCTTAAAACAATGTTACAATTATTTTCTAATTAATTATTATAAATATTCTGATACTACAAAATAAGATTTGATAAGATTAAAATATTTTTATTTATTTTAATTTCCATTTTGTTAAAAAATAATAATATTCACTTCAAATATTTCTTTATTATTCCCTTTAAGACTCTTTCTAAGTAGAAGAGTCATTTATTTCTTAAAAAAAATAATGTTTTGAAAAATTGATTTTTATTTTTTATTTTTTTGCCTAGCACCAAGTATGTAAGTCTTCAGTCTGATTAATTCTGAAATTGGTCTGTCCTATCTTATAGATCTCTAATAGAGTACTAAATAATCTCTAAGTGAGATATACTCTATCGATCACTAGAGTAAATAAAAAAATATTTATATTGATAGTTTTAACAGTTACAATATCCTTAGTTTATTATTTTATTTAAATAAAAATCTTATAAATATATTATGGTTAAGAATTAAACTGTAAATATCCGAACTGAATTTCAATGAATCGTAGCCTTAAGGCAACCCTTATTAGTTCGATTGTAATTTAGATTTCTATTGTCCTGCTTATTTTTATTTTTTAAAAAAAACTTCTCTTTTAGGCGATCGGATTGCTGCTGAATTACGTGGATCTTATCACGTGTACAGCACGTGACTGCGTCACTGCATAAATTACGCTATTTCGACAGAGGGTCTGAGTGGGTGGAGTATGCTGGAAGCGAAGAGCCTGCGGAAGGCGGCCGTGCCGCCATCGCTCTTCGGCGATCCGTCGCCGGGGAACATCCAAGCCACTCGCCTCGCTCTACACGTAAGTTCAATAGATCTGACCCTAACCTTGGCGTACCTTTCTTCCCGTTCTCTTCCCTAATGCTGTCGTTATCATCTCGATCTGTAGGTTAACGATGGAGGTTCTTCTTGCTCTGTATACATCGCTTCCGGATGCATCGTCTACAAGATCGAGGTAGGTGCAGTGCTGCTTTCTGCGAGTTTTGTTGCATTTCTGTGCTGTTTCTTTGGGGAATTTTGTTATCTTGTGGAGTGGATTCTATCAGTTGTATCTTGGGCTCCTCGTTTCATATTCTGTAGAGTTTGTTACATGAATTGGTTTATCTTACATTTGATTTTTCCGCTAAATGTGGAGTGGCCTATGGAAATTATCGTCTTTTGGTTTGTTTCATTATGTTTTCCCTCGGTTAGTGGGGACTGTTCGGGAAATACATTGAGTATATCTTTAACCGTAGTTTTTTTGTTTCCCATTACTAGCATTGTATCACTTATTTGCTAGCTATTTTCATCCTCTATCAAGTTAAGGTCACCCAGAGACTCCTAAATTAACAGGTTATTGAAATTTTATATTTGGTGGATGAGTATTTAATAGTCACCTGCCTTTTTTGTTATCCACCGAGAATAACTATGGTTAAATGTTGTACATCCTATGATCAGGGTACCTTTGTCCCGAAGGTTCTCAGCAAGTTGCTTGAATTCTATTAGATCGCATAAAGTGAGAAGCTCTGTAGTTAATTTGAGTTCAAGACTCAACATAATTGTTGATCTTCATCATATAAAAGCATTCTCATATAATAGGTACAAGTAATTTTAAATTAGGCAGATCTATTGCCAGTTACTGATGAATAAGAAAGTTCTGCTACATTTTGTAACAATTGACTGCAAAGGGAGTAAGTTTTAAAACAGGAAATGAAGCAGTGAAATGATAACTACTAGTAACTACAAAAATATAAATATTGCATGCGCTTTCTGTTAACAGTATACAATATAATTTCTTAATGATTATATTTCTAGATATCCATGGAAGATTCTATTATAACGAAAGGAAAAGAAAGCCTTCTCATTCCTGTTAATGCAGAGGTATGATATCTGTGTAAATTTGAAATACCAAAGATTCTTAAGGTGCATGATACGCCTGGAGGAGGTTCTCTTTTAATATTCTGGAATTCTGTAAAATAAAGGTTAAACATTCTTCGATTGTTGACCGTTGTCCTCATCGTTCGGAGGTCCAAAGTGTAGCACTTACGAAAGGAGGTTAGTTTTTGTCTAATTAGACCTGGCTGTTGTCACAAATTTTGGCAACAAACTTTTGGAGGTTTTTTCCAAAAAAGAATAATTGTTGCTGCTTGATACTTTTCATCATTGGCATTGGAAGTCTTAAATATCATATAAGAAATGAAGTGGATGATCACTAGATGAACCATTTCTGTCTCTAAGACATAGCTTAAGTCCTAAACTGAAGTTTTTTCCTATTTTCCTTTCATTAATTTATGTATTTCTTGCTATGCAAAATGTGGAATTTGTATATTTAAGTTTTGGACTAACCTTATGCTGATAATTTACGATATATTATTTTCCATATAGTACTTGGAACTATGTCTAAGCATTTTCTTCCATCATATTTATTAATAGGCATTTTCTAGTGCTTTTAGACTCAGTGATCATTTCTTGAATAGAATAAACTTCTTATTGACCAAGCTTGCAAATTTTATTTACTTAAATCACTCTTTGGATACTTCCCAGCTTTAGAAGGCAGTTCAAACAATTTATGTAGGTTACCACTGTAGTTGGTTGGTTGAATGATGGCCTATAGCATATGCAGTATGCATGTCCCATAATTTGATACACATTTTTCTCCCAATTTGATTTGGAAATCCTATGGTTTTGTCAATTTGCATTTGGCTTCTGTATTCCTTTTGTTTCCTTAGATTCTACTCTAGTTTGTTTGATTGTTTCTTTCAGTTCAGCACCTACACAACTATCACTTCATGATCATTACATAGAGAATACCAATTTTCATATTCATCAACAAGCGTAATAACCATGTGTTGGGAAAAAAGGACAGGATAAGATAACTGAGGCTTTGCCATTTGGCTATTTCATTTAGCACCACGTTTTTATTTAGCTATTTCAATAAGCACCATATGTTTTCTGTCAGATGCTTTGGCTGCACAAAAATATAAACATTTCTGATTTATGCGTCGATACTTGATATTAAGGGGGGTTGATTTCAACTGGGTGCAACTTTAGTCTATATATATATATATATATATATATATATTTGCCCACACCATCGAATACTAGCTATCCTGCATACAAGCAAGATGTTACATTAACTAGGGCCATATCACCCGAATGAAGATCATAAAATTATTTGTTAGTTTATATGTACAACTTTTCCACTGATGGGAAAGCACAATGGATGTTAGACAAAACGAAGGATGCACTGTTACTCTAGGCCAATACATAATGTTAGATCTTATAAATACAGTGGTTTATTTTGTCATTCAAACTATGGTCACCGAGATCATGAAGAAATAGCTAACTATAGAGAAAAGCTTTTCCTTCTACTAGGAGATGAATAGACAACATCATAAAGAGTAAAATCCAATATGTGCATCAGCAGTTACAAGTTACAGACTCCATCTCACGACACCCTGATATGTATGTATGTATATATTGTCAGAGATTATGCAAATTTATAAACTTTTCTCCTCCACTGCTTGACTAAATCCAAATATTAGAGCTCATTGTACTCTATTGTTTTAGCTTACATCTAATTTCTATGTGATTGCAGATGATAATTGCCTTATTATGGGTTCTGTAGATTGTTATGGTCATCTTATTGTATCATGGTTGGATGCAATTGATTCAGGTACAATTTAATAGCATGTATGGTACAGTAGCACTCCTTTCAGTTTTGTGTAAACATGTAAACTCATATCCTGGGAATCAGAATCTGGAATTTAACAAGTATATTAGTTCATTACAAAAGCTACCATTTATTCTCCAAATCCTTTTTTTCCTGTCGATACAGACTCTTTACAGAGCAAAGCTAATTAGAATTCTTCAGTATTATTTGGAGTTTGGAGGCACTCATATTAACATAGTGCTATGTATTTGGTCAGACATTGACAGGATTTCTTATTCAGTGTTGCCTCGGGATTGTGGTGTTGGTGAAGGGAGTTGGGCTGGTGTCTGCTTTAGTCCTGTGCAGTGGTCCACAGTATATTATTATGTGCCTTTTTTTTTAATGATTTAGTTGCTCATTATTTGCTATCTGTTTAAGTTAACCAGCAACTTATGCATTGGAGTTTCAGATATGTCATAATAGTATACTTTATTCCTCCGCTAGATAACTCATAGATCCTAGTCCAAGTACATGCAGTTCATTTGCTAATTTGGACAAAGTTATAAATGTGATCAAATAAAGGGACTCCTTTCCTTGATAATAAGGATAAGGGAACTTATATGAATGCATATGTTTTTCTTGCAACACAATGTAATCAAACCTTAACTATGATGATTGCCTTCTTCACAGCGTTCTCAGACTTCTCTGGGCCTTGGATCACATTTTTGTTACTAATTGGCTTGAAGCACTAGTGATGTTCCAGAATAAGTTTGTTGCCCATTAGTCCCACTTCTGAATTCCCTGTCATTTCTACTTCATTTTGTTTATTCTTACTAGGAGAATGTACAATGAAGCTTGAATGACTACTGCTGAACAGCATCAGACATTCAATGTTAGAAATCCAAGATCTTCTGATCTCCAGATGGCTTTCTTGGTTCTCAAGCTTTTTTGCTGTTGACTTTTAGAAAAGTACATTTACGGATATCTGTTCTATCTGCTTTTCTCCAATGGTTCGAGAACTGATTTGTTAGACAGATAGATGCTTTCTTTCGTGATTATTTTCTTTTTTTTCCGAAAATTGTTTTAATTTATCAATCAGTTGTTAGGAACATTATTTTTTTTTAAAGATAATCTGGAAGTAATAAAAGTATCTGCATAATGCTGACCGCTTGTCTTGTATTGTTATAGAATATGGTGCACGAGACTATTGTTGGCTTAAATGATTCTGTTTATGGATGCATTGATATCCATCCAACCCCGTTAATTTTGTGTCAAATATTTTTTTTATTTAGGTAGCAGTTGCCCGCAGCTTTTGCAAAAGTATTGATATTCATGATCAAGATATTCACATTAGGAGTTTACACACGTAAGTGGTGCTTATGTCAAACCTAGATTTGCTCCTTTCCTATCTCTGTTTTCACTACATAGATTCCAATTACCTGTTGAACATTTCTGCAACCAGTGCAGGCTGCTTGTTGTCATTTCATTGTAATTTCTTCCGTTCCATCTCCGTCATGATATTCATTTCCATTGAATATATTCCAAAACAAATGAATAATATGGTTAAGTTCTCTAACAGATCTTCTCCAACCTTTTCAATTATATGCTGAACTGTTGAATGCTTTATGCACAAACCAAATTTTGTAATCACTGTTTTTCTTTTTTTGAACTTTGATGCATTGCAAGTGCAACATATTTTTGTCATTGAGGACTTCCAAATATGATCGTTTATGTAGTTAGAGACATCTATATGAGTTATTGATGAACTTGCGAACAAGGTTTGACTTTTTTACGGTGGTTCTAACATTTATCCAATGCTTGGCTTTCAGATTGTGGTATCCAGCTTCATTGAGCTTTTTCAGTAATCCATATTACGAAGGATGTCCCTCTGTCCTGGCTGTCGCTGAAGGCTCACAGGTTCACTTGTCTATGATAATTGTAACTTTAGGCATTTCTAGGATTTTTTTCCTTATTTTTCTGCATCTCCAGTTGAGTATCTGGGACTTGAGGACCAACCAAAATGGTGGATGTGTTCAACGTGTTTGTGGTTCCGTAGGAAACCTTATATATGCACTATGTAGTTCACCTTCTGGAGCAATTGCTGTTGGTGGGACTGATCGTGCTGTTACCATATATGATCCTCGCAGGTTGGACAATATCTTCCTCTACGTGGGAAGAACTTTCTAGTTCAATTGGATTTTCCCTTTTTGACAAATCAATTATTTTCTTATGCTACCATTGGACTTTTGGGTCCATCATGTGCTATAGTCCTCTGTCTCTAGCATCCATATTTCATATTTAACACTGATAAAGTGTTCTGTTTTACCGTGCTTCAGGTGGTCGGCAATTTCACGATGGGTGAATTGCTCAAAATACGAGGTTTATACCCAAAACATTTCACATTTAATCATAACTAAGGAGGCTGTCCTTTTTGCAACTTCTATTAAATTTTTATCTAGTTAAGATTTCGCATTAAGAAATATATATAAACTTTATATGTGGTATTTTATTTATTTTTGTGAAATTGCAGATAACAGGACTTTCTTTCTCTACTATAGACTTTGATTATATTTTCATCCAGGGTGTTGATTATGAGGTAATTATTTTGTATTCACAAGACACGCCTCTTTGTTGTTCACTTTAAACTGAAATATATATATATAAAAAAAAAACTGAATGATCTCAACTAGCTGAATGGATATTGTAGAGAACAAGTTAGATCAGAAGATGTATCCTGTGGGCACTAAAAATTGTCACCATTACAGGTTACTTGTGGAGCATGGAAGGAAAGCAATAGGAATTTCTCATTTAGGGGAGACTCAAACTGGCTGGGATTTAGTAAGGTATTACTCTTTCTAGCATATCTGCTTGTATTAAACAAAGACTAAGAAATAGGTTTGCTTCAAACTAGCACATATTGATAAACTTATTTTAATTATGTCCTTTAAGTTTTAGTGCTAACACATACTTCAAAAATTCCAATTGTATGCATTAGTTTTGACAGACTATTTTTCTAGTGGAGGTGGACTAGGCACCTGATTTAACTTTAATAGACAGACATCACAAGACAATAACTAATGAAAAAATTATCATCAAAATCTTACATCCCAAACTACATGTGGCGGTTCATTTTTCCTCCATGCTTTTCACAATGCGTAACTTTTAGATGTTACGATGCAGTTGTCTTCTGCCAATTGACGCTCTCTGTCATATGGTTGGGTATGGAATGGCATGTCATATGGTTTCATGTTAAACTAAACCTAGTGCCTAGACGCTCTCTGCCAATTATAAAAATTCAAAATGGAATAGAATTGAAATAGCACTGAAATTTGTTATAGTAGTTTGACAATAAATTGTGGAAGTTTGCCGAGTTCAGTCAAGATCATACAATTTTCTGTTCGGTTTGCCTGAAGTGTCCTTGGTTGGATTGTCTGCGTTTCCATGCAATTTGGCCTGAAGGGCTTCAGGTTTCAGTTGGGTTCCTTGAGGTGGGATGCAATGCAGATTGAATTAGTCCAGGTCTTGTTTTAATTCTGCCCAAGTTGGGAAGTGACTGCTGAAATGGAGTTGTATTGTGGGTGGTCTCTGACCTACCTGCGCAAGACGAAGTTCGGTGCACTTATCGGGTTAAAGTAGAGCACTTGGCCAAGCTTGATCTGGAATGAGTATCCGGGTGCAATGTTTCTTTGTTGGGTGTTGCTCCTCACAACTGACATTCTTAAACGCCGTGGAAAAAGCTCTCAACTGATTTGCAGAAGACTCTGAAAAGGTGCCCTTTCATTGACAGGGATGGGAATCTACTTTTTTGAATTTTTTTTTCCTGATTCCTTGTATAAAATCTTAAAGAACCTGCATGGATCTTGATTTCAATTGCCAAACTCCGGAGCCATATATAACATTTGTTGGTCATCTAATCACCAGTTCATAACTATTCATCACCTTGTTATTTTCTCTCGCATCTCTATTTGATAACTGTGTTTTTTTTTTTCTTCAGTGTTCGAATGCAGACATTCTTGCAGGATGGTGCGACTCTGGCAGTATCTTTGTGGCAGATGTTATAGAACAGCACTAATGAATACAGGTACGATAACAATCAATATCTTATGTTTTCAGTGCCTTTTTTCTTTTCAATTTATTTGATACACCAATGTAATGGAGTGTATACTGGAGGCGCGTGAGATGAAAAAAAGGAAGGGTTTTCTGAAGTTCTTAACAATCTATCTGATACACCAATGCTAATACCATGTACTCATGAGGTGAGGGATGAGTAAAAAGAGAGTGAGATACTCCTGCACCTTGGATCTTTTAAAGTCTTTTTCATCTTCCATATCCCTTCTCCACTTTTGGACAGAAACAGAAGTGAGAAACACTTTCATCCAAGTAGATTTGACCATTCAATTACTTTCTTCCTCCGATCTCTTCCCCTACGCACCCTTTATACAAACCTAAAATTCGATCTTTCTAAAGAGAACTAACTGTTGCACAATTAGTTATCAACTGAGCACCGTCATTGTACCTCTTGTAAACTTCTGCAATAACTGGAAGACTTAATATTGAAGCCGAACCGCTTGATAACGAGTTCTTTTGCTTTGATCGACGCAGGATGAGTCTTCGCGTAAGTCTTGTGCGCACTCGATCCATAGTAACTGGGTAAGTTGAAACATCTAGCATTAGCTTCATTGACATTTCAAGCTTTATACAGAACTGTTGATGATGAATGCCAAGTTTGGGTTCTCTGTTTGTCATCCTCTCGCCCACTGTGTTTCAATGCTCCTTTTTGATATTGTTTAACATAACAAAATGTTGAAATTCTCCAATGATGCTATCTTCTATTTAACATTTCAACATTCACTATTAGAAATTTAAACTTGTTGCTCCCTCACTTTGGATGAAAAATTATCATATTCATTTATATTTTAAAAATTATTAAAAAAAATAATAACAATATTAAATAAATAGCAATGGACTAACGTTGCTATCCAATTTACACTTTGCTCAACACCACCAGTTTGGATGCCTCCTTTCCGCGTCTCGCTTCTGTGCTTAACACTCAGTTGATCATGAGATCCTCAACTGTTGAAGGGGAAGAGTCTTCATCTCAACACCGTGGAACCTAACATTGTCATTTGGTTACAACACTGACACATTTTGTTGGATATTTCTTCCAAAAGTCACGTCTTGGTTGAACCTTAGGTAATGGCTACCAGAGCTTTCGAACTAAAAAAATAGTTGTCGTTAATGGATTCATCTGTATTTTTTAAATTTATCTTAGTAACAGGATTTAAATTTAAATATTTGAATTATTAAAAAAAATTCTATATATTAAATGGAAAAGGAAATTATAGGTTCACAAAATGCAAACTAGGTCTAGATGACGGGCCGATCTAGACCGGTTAGGCCTTTACAAGTTGGTATTCGGCCCATATGACCAGGTAAGCCCTATATAAGAGGAGGATAAGCAATAGGGGTTTCCATTTCATTCACGTTGCAGCTCCTCGCCCTGCACGCCTCTGCGGCGGGTTTTTCACTCTCTCGATCGCTAACATGGTGAGGAATCTCATGACTTCATCCTCGTGCGTGGTTCCTTTCCTCTATGTCAACAACTATTTGATGATTTTTCGCTTGTTGTTCTCTCCCAGATCATCCCGAAGAAGAATCGTCATGAGATCTACAAGTACCTCTTTCAAGGTGCATTTCTCTCCCAAATTGGGATTTTGAATGCATTGTGCTAGATTTTTTTTTTTTCATTTCTCAAGAAATATCATTTTTTATTAAAAAAAAAATTATTGGATTTGTTTAGAGAGAGTGCTCTACACGAAAAAGGACTACAACCTCGCCAAGCATCCGGAGATCGACGTGCCCAATCTGCAGGTGATCAAGTTGATGCAGAGCTTCAAATCGAGGGAGTACGTGAGAGAGACCTTTGCTTGGCAGCATTATTACTGGTATCTAACCAATGATGGTATTGAGTACCTCAAAACTTGCCTTAATCTTCCATCTGAGATTGTTCCTGCGACGTTGAAGAAATCCGCTAGGCCGCCCGCTCGTCCATTTGGCTCTGGTCCTCCGGGTGACCGTCCTAGGTAGCTTTGACTCCAACCGACAATGACCTAAAATGTTGATAACTACCATCTTGTATTGCTATATTTTTTCTGGTATTGATAGGGGGCCGCCAAGGTTTGAGGGAGACCGACCGAGATTTGGTGATCAAGTTAGTTATCGTGGAGGTTCACGCCCAAGGGGTCCTCCAGTAGAGCTTGGTGACAAGGGTGGCGCCCCACCTGAATTCCAGCCGTCTTTTAGGGTATGCATCTGCTAGTTATTTAAGAATGCCTTTTCATGCTTTAGTTGAGATTATTTTTCTGTGCCCTAGTTGAATCTAGTCTTGCATTGTTGCAGACATCCACATTTTACGTTTACAGCATGCCAAACTGCAATTTACTGTAGAGTCAAATTTATAGCCATGATCATTTGTATTTTTTAAATTCTTGAACTTGTTTGTGAAAATTTTTCGAGGTCGCAGGTTTAAATCCTGAAAACACCTTTTGCAACAAAAAAAAACAGGGTAAGATTGCCTACAATGAATCCTTCCCTATGGCTCCATATAGCGGGAGCTTCGTACACCGGGCTGCCCTTTTATGTTGTTTGTAAGCATCTAAGACTTGTGATTTTCAATCCTCTTGTTTTAATCTCACTAATGGTCATCTAAGATAGCTTTTTGATGATACAACCAACATTTCTGAGGGCTTGCCTTTTGGGAGTCCTTTTGGTTCTTCAATTAAATATTATATGAACTGTTAAAATTGAATCAAATTATTTTCATAGGAAACTAAAAATAGATAATTGTACGTTGATTTAAGTTTGGATTATTTAGGAAATGCTTAAACAGTAAATAGTGCACGCATCCTTGATTGTTTATCATCGGTAAGGGAAATAGCGACCAGATGAATCATTGACCTCGAAAATTCAGAAAAATTAGGACTTATGGTTTTCAAATTTCAAAGGAACAAATCAAATGATGAGTATTCTCATTTTTTAATCTCACGATGGTCATCTAAAATAGCTTTTGGCTGATAAAACTGACATCTGTGATGGTTTTGGTACTTTGGAAATCTTTAATGTGGTTTTAAGTGTATTTTAAGACTAGTTCAGATTAACCTGGGAACAAGAATCTGATAAGTTAAATGATAGAAACACCTGGTTGCATTGGATTTTAACTGAAAAAACTGCAATTAGGAAATGCCTGAATTTACAATAGCGCATGCTTTCTAGATTATTCTTCATCGATAAGGCAAAACAATGACAAGAATGAGTCATTGGCCACAAAAGTTAGGATTGTCGAGCACATGATTTTTTGCTAGGACTTTCTTATTGTTTTCAAATTTCAAAGGAAGAAATTAGACGCTGAGTATTTCCATTTCTTAATCTCATGATGGTCATCTGGGATAGCTCTCGCTGATAAAAACTAAGATCTCTGGTTTTAGCTCTGTGGGAATTCTTAGTTTAGTTTCAAAACTAGATCAGATTCTGGTAACAGGAAGCTGTCTAATTGAACAATAGAGAGCTCCAGGTTGCATTAGATTTCTGATGGTTCAACCAGAAAAGCTGCAATTTTGTTAGGTTCGACTGTAAAAACTGCAATCCTTGCAGCTCACTGGTTTATTGACATACATTATAACTGAATCTTGTTTTGACTCATGACAACTGGAACATGTCCACAATTGAGAACACCCAGTTGAATTGGGTATAGATCAGGTTTAACCGAACAAACTGAAACCCAGTTATATGTATGTATTTATACGTGTATATTTAAGTTATGCATATTTGTAAAAATAATATTTTGTTTTCTTATACTTTCTATAAGCATATAGGATGCTTTGTTTTTAATCATATCCCAAAGGAACTATGTGATGAGCCATTTTTTTAATCTCACTGACGGTCGTCTGAGATAGCATTGTGCTGATGCAACTAAGATATCTGATGGTGCTTTTGGGAATTTTTGCTGGTCGACCTTGAAAATTGAAAAACAATTTATTTATTTGCATATGAAACTAAATATCATTTAATGTTTTGCACTTTGAATTATTGTTTGGAATATAGATGGGAATGCTTAAACTGTAAATAGAGCATGTACCCTGGATAGAAAAGAGGCTTGCTCGTCACCAACAAGGTGATACGGCATCGAGAAGTTATCGTCAACTACAAAAAATCAGGATGTTTCTGAACATGTGATTTTTTGCTAGGACTTACTTTCTTATTGCTTTTGATCCTCTCAAAGGAAGAGACCAGATGATGATCATTCTCGCTTTTATAATCTCATGACGGTCATCTGAGATAGCTATGTGCTGATAAAACTGAGATCTCTGATGGTTTGTCCTTTGGGAATTTCCAAGCGGTATTTCAAAACTAAAGCAGATTAACCTGGCAGCGACGGGAAGCTTTTTGATTGGTTTTTCTCCTTTGTGTTGACTGGTTCACAGACATACATTAGAATCAATTCTCGTCTCATCTCTATTCATTGCTGGAACTGAAACGATGTCATATTAACTATCAAAATCGTATAGGGTTCTGGCAGAAGGCCTGGATTCGGACGTGGAGGTGGAGGATACGGAGCTGGTTCGGGGGTTGGATCTGCTTCTCTTCAGTAGAAAGATTTCCAGACTTGAACTATGACATAATCAGGTTCAGTGTTATGTCTTCCATCAATTTTTTGCTCTTATATAATTCTGAGAAATTGTCCAAGTTCAAACTAATCCATCTATTTCTAGCTGCATTTGTTTAATAATTATGTCATTCATATTTTTTTTTAAGAAGTCGTACTTTGTGAAGGGGTTAAAATCCACTGTAATAATTATCTTCTAGGTGATTATCAAATTTCAATCAGAAGGAAACGGAACCAAATTGAAATATTTAATTTATCAATGTAGTTTAAATTTGAAAACCAGATAAAATTATTGATTTCAATTGGAGGAAATTGTATGTTTCTACTTGATGTGGTTCATGGATGGATTCTTAAGTTTGTAAACTCAATGTCCAGAAAGAACTCATTTATAGGACTTTAGAAAATATTTGAAGCGAAAAATATACTTAAAAAAAAGTTAGTTTCCTTGTTTAATGTTTTAAGGATAGAACAGTGAACAATATCTCTAAAGCAAAACAATCTTCCTTGTTTTTTTAGATGTTTTTTTTTTAACTACCACTGTATGCTGCCACAAGGCGGGAACACTGCATATTGCTCCAATTCATTAAAAACTACCCTAAAACACATCAATTTCAGATTCATGTAGAAACTGTAAGAAAAGCTAAATGGAAGGCAGTTTTTTGTATCCTATCCGAGTGGCAATCAGCTTGTTTGATAAAAGCAAATTGTGGGTGCTTGAAACACATGATTATTCATCAGGGCCAAAGTCCTCGTCAGAGGCGTTATCAAAGAAGGATCCAAGAGACTTGCGCAGGATGTTGAAAGAAACATCATCCTGTGAGCAAAATAGACAGTGGCGTAAATGATCAGTTTTAGGGTATGGACACAAAAAAGGCCAAGTTACAAAGACCTTTAGCCTACTAACATAAATTTGGTTGATAAAAATCCAGTTGATAGATATTTCTCCCTTAAATCCTATCTTTTACATGCTTCCAACAAAAACAATGGTGAACTGTAAAAGTAAAGTACATGTAAATGTAGGGTGACGCAAAATTACTCAAAAAACACAAGAAATTTTGTTGGATATATTAATTTTATCTTGCCCTAGAAAAACCTACTTGTAGGACAAATCATTAGTTCCCAAAATCTAATGCCAAAGATGCAAGTATGAAGGGATAGTGAGGTAGATTATGATGCAAATGATGGAAAAAGAAATGGCGAGCATTCACATACCTGCTTCTTTCTTTTCAATGTTTCTTCGGCATTAGCTAGCTTGTCGGCGCAGGCCTTCTCGAGTTCAGATAGAGTTGCCTTTTCTTTCTTTCCTACAAGGCATGGAATAGAATATCACACAAACTCTTTTAGTGACACTTACAGAAAATACTGGTGCTTACTGTTTTGTTCATATCGAACCGATAATTTTTCCTTCTCGTGTTCATACTTGGAATATATGTCTGCAAATATGACAAATAATGCTATCATCGACCAGAAAAAAGAAAAAACTAATCTTTAAATATTACAAGCAAAGTCTTTAGTGACTGTTATACACGGAATCTACAATATCTATCGATGAGGAGTTTTTATCTTCTAATCTATTTCTTTTAAGAGTGCTGATTTAGAATTTTTATTTATAATCTTAGTTATATGTATGCCATTATATTATTTCACTCTATTTGATTCAAGATAATTGATGATTTTCAAATAATAAAGGATATTTACTGGATCAATAAAGAGAACATGCAACTCGAATTTGATTACCTTAAAATTTTTGTTTGATTTTGGAGTTAAAAAGGGTAATGTAGTTGATTATTTATAATTTTTTAAAAAGTCCTTTAATATCATCCAAGATAATATAGTAAAATATTAAAATAAATTATAAATTAAAATCTCCAAATAAATAAATTTTTATTGCATTATTTAAAATTAAACTAAACAACACAAGTTCATTTCTTTATAATTTGATTATGTAATTATTAAATAATTACATAATTAAGATTATACATGATAATTTCAACCAAATACACCCTAAATACTTTCTCGTGTTACATGAAAAGTTAAAAACTTCCATGGAAATAATCAAGGTTATGATCAGTATAAATATGTAAGAACAACTCCTGTTTAACTTGCCAAATTGATTGTGTTCTATGAGTAGAATTTGTAATGGTAATAACATGTTCGGGCTCTTAGGTCATCCCATTTTGCTTATTTTGATAGATTAAAGTCTAACACTTTGTAGAATACTCTTTGATGAACACTTTTGCTTAAGAATAAAGAAAAAAAATAGTCAAAATGTCTTCTAAATTAAAAGTCAAATGGTAAACTGTTTGTTTGCACTTACCTTTGAAATTTTGTACATGTGCTTGTTTATCCTTGGAAAACTGCTCATATGCTGATTGAAACTTGCTGTACTCAGTTTTCAGTGAGCCTTCGCACTGCATTTGGTTATATTAGTAGGCGAGGTTCATCGGATTAGTAAAGGCCCTAGAAACATTACTACTAATAAAGCTTTAGCCAACAAAATATAGCTTGTAGAACCTCCTTAGAGCTCTTCAATAATGCCTTCATCAAAGTCTGCCTGTCCATTGAAAAACAATCTCATTTAATGAAACCCTTTGGAGTTTGACTCCAAGGTTCTACTAACAATAAACAGTTACTCTTAATGCTGTTCGATTGGGAAATGTTTTAAACCAGTGGTCAGAAATTTTGCAAATCCATTTATACGTATTTAAATTAATTAAATTAAAACAAGCAAAAGAAGATAAGATTGAAGGACTTTACCTTTCCTTCTCAAACTTTGTTTTGGCATCATCCACCATTGATTGAATCTCCTGATTGGCACTGAGAATCAGAAAGCTAATTAAGAAAAACCAAAGTATAATACCACAGATGATTGGCTTAGAAAATTTCATAATTTGTCCGTGAGCTCTTTTTTTCTATTAAAATTTTAATCAGGATAGATTAGTAGAGATGAAAAGTTTAACAATAACAAGTATTTGCTCATTTAGAAAAAATATTGAGGGAGATCCAGATGGAGAGCAAGTAAAAAGTCCTTGTAAATAATCATTTCTGAATATCACTAGCATCATAGTTGTGTATAGAACTCATGTGAAGGAAAAGATCCGTGTAGCTGACCCAATATAATTAGCACAAACATTGTCAAGTTTCTGCATATTTAAACTAACCCTTCACATATCACGTGGAATCAGTAACCATTAGATTTGTCATTGGTGAAACTAAAAGGATAAAGTATCGTTGATTTAGATTCATAAAGGGCTATGTTCATCCATGTGAATAGGATGTACAAATGCAACAGATTGCAGCTATGAGCCGCAAGTTTAGATGCAGAAATCCACATCAAAATTTGAGCCAAACTTATTGAGATATTGCATTGAAAATGCAATAAACCTTGCACTAAATTATTGATTCACAGAAAAATGCAGAAGACACCAAATCGCACTGGGATCGGATCTCACCTCTTGATCGTCTCCTCGGTCTTCTTCTGCCCATCTTTCACAGCCTTTTCCTTGATCTGATGCAGCGCCGAGATAATCCCCTTGATGTCTCTGAAACCCACAACAAAATCCTAAAAACACAGTCGACAACAAAACAAAACAAGGAAGAAATAACACCAAAGGATGAGAACTAAGATCGGACCTGGAAAGATCCAGATCTGGATCGTAATCAATATCTTCCCGCTTGGCCGTCTTCCTCTCGGATCTCGGGCATTCCGAATCCTTCGTCCTGCTCCGCTTGGCGCTTCCTCCGGCTACGGGTGTCGGAAATCCTCCCAAATTCAACATGAACGCTTCCGGTTCCGCAGCGAGAAGATCAGCAACGCGAAAGAGACGCCCAATCGGAGGAATTGAAAGCCCTAATTCGCCTCGCAGATGGCGACGGAGAAGGAGCCGAGAAAGCACGAAGCTGTGGGAGTGCGGACTGGCTTTTATTAGCTTTTCCCTCTCAGTAGAGCGCGGTTTTGATCCCTTTATTAAATTACCTTACTACCCTCGTTTAATATAAATCACCTAGGGGTGATTTAGTAAATTCATATTTTATTATCTTTCTATACAAAAGGTACGATTTGCATGAATTTTGAGTTGTTTGTCCAACCGCAAGTCAGGTACGCCTGTGGGTAAAAGTGTTGTAAGTTGATTTAAGATTGAGGAAGATTAGTTGCTTTAAATAGCAACGTAAAAATTGCTTCTGGATCATTCCGCGATTAGGGCAGAGCAAGGGAGGCGCGCGATGGCGAGATTGGCTTCCCCTTCCACTGCAGCCGTAACTATTACCCTCGACGAACTGCCTTCATCTTCTTCGCCTCCGAGGGAATCGCAGCCTCCGCAGGAGACCCTCGTCCTCCGCCTCCGGCGACCCAAGAAGAAAGTCACCTGGAAGGAGGGCACAGTCGATAACGAGTTCCTCAACCGGAAGAGCTCCAAGAAGTGCTGCATCTTCCACAAACAGAAGCCCTTCGACGAGGACGACAGCGACGAGGACGAAGGGCCGCGCGGAGAAGGCGGCGGCGATGACAGCGCCGGGCCCAGCCACCACTGTTGTTCGCATGATGGAGAGCACTGATCTCGGTAATGGTAATTTTGTCAACCAATTTACCTCCTTTATTTTGATATTTTCAATTTTGAATGCCCGGTTTCAAAACAATCTATGATTTTTCTAACAAATAAATGTGCGATATGCCGACAATGCATGATTAGGGCATGCTTCGTTATCCATCTTTATTCCTTGTGTAGTTTGTATTTGGGTTCTAAATTCTTAGATGAATCTTTTGTGCGTCTTCATTTCGAATTTCAACGTCCAATTATGATAATACATGGATTAGGCGGTTATTGTAAAATTAGCAGTTGCGACACACTGTTATATAATAGGCTTTTAGGAATTAACTTTTGTTTTGTTTTTCTAATTACCATTAAAAATCTGACCCGTCAATACATGGAGAAGTTTCGACATTCTCCTTTTATATAGGTATATGCACATTTCACAACTCTGGCAGTTATTAGTCGTATGCTTCTGAATTTATGGTTTGCTTGGTTGGACGGGAAAATGTGACAGGTAAAGGAGTATATTTGTCAAATTCTTCTGTTTACTTTCGAGGAGAAGAAGAAATTTAATCCTATTCAATTTGTTAAATTTTATTGGGACGGAGGTGGAGATTAAGGAAGTTTGTCTTGCTAATAAACACTAAATGAGCAAATAAATAATTTTGTTCCTTTAAATTCAAGTAGGCAAGATGGATATAAGTGGGTGTAGGAAAAAGAATGAAATTGCTTTCTTTTCTTTCCACCTCACTTTGAACTACATCCTCCTCTTCCCAATATTAGTTATTTCATGTTTGAATGTTAAATTATGTATTTTGTTAGTTTTGTTGGATCCTTAATCTATTTAAACACATCTCATCTTTTTATGTTGGTCATTGCCACCATCGTCTCACTTGAACATATTTGGAACCATATGTTTAATTCTACGTAGCTTTGCACAGTATTTTTCTGTGTTGGCTATGGTAATATTTAAACTCCCATATAAAAATGAATTCAGTAGATTATAGATGTTTCTTCCTCTCAAAAAATGTTTGCAAATTTGTCTTTTTATTGAACTTAAGAGAAGAACAATATTTTTGTCGGTTAAAAAATTTGAAGAGAAGATTGTTTTATGTAACATTTTTTGAAGTTTTTATTATCTTTCTGAAATATTTGCAATATAAGAAATACTTGTATGGCTTTTTTGTTAATAATTAGTTTTCTAATCTTTTTGTTAAGTAAGATTTGTTGGGTTGCTATTTGTCCTTTTTTACCTCCATAATATAGTAGTGGGTGGCTGTATATTTCATAGAGTTACTTGACAACTTTTGGCTCATAATTTTTAAACTGAAAACCAAAATTCTGCTTTAAAAGATGTGTATCCTTACATCAATGTTTTCGTTTATGGTAATATATCTAGTTCAAATTTAGTTGCTAAATACAATATCTTAATACATGATGGTCGATATCAAGGGTGACCTATCTCAGGTATTAAATCAAAATCTGTTAGGAGATGAATATTCTTCTACACACTGCAAGAATTGAAATAAACACAAAGAATGAATAGAACGAAAAGAAACACAAAATGAGGAGACATAAGAATGACAAATTTTTCTTTAAAAAAATGTATTATACAATTACCTTCAATACTGTTTGATTATGAAACATATATGACACCGTTGCCTTAACAAAAGACAAGGTACTCTTTAATTGACTGAGTATATGGCATAGACATTTAATGTATCCCACGCATATTGTATCATGTAGATATCAAGTTACACATTAACCTAAGTCATCTCTGTTAGTGAAATTGTGGTTTGGGGCGACAATACAATTGGTAAGTTGTCAGATGCTAGATTGGGTTGATAAACCACCAAGTCGGGTTTATAGATCGCCTAGGTTGTCAAAATAACACTTGGTTGAATAAGCATATAAATGGTTACGGAGTCAGTTCATAAGAGCTGTAGACTCAGGCTTTGACAAAAATCATTTAGTCAAAGGCGATGCCTCCTCACTCTAGCAAGGGTTGTGTTGTTCTCCCCTTAGTTTACTGGAGAGCTATAGATCACCTGGGTAGTCAAAACAGCACCTGGTTGACTCAGCATATAAATGGATACTGAGTCAGATCACGAGAGCCATTGACTCACTTGACTTTGACAAAAGCTACATTTAGTCAAAGATAACGCACAGTGTTCTTATTTTATTATACAAGAATTGAAATAAAATGGGCAATAGAAAAATTGGTTCATGTTTTGACATGGAAAAATTGTTATAATTGAATGGTAGATAACATAATATGACCTTTAAGTTAGCATTGTCATTATTCTCATTGTCATTTTATGTATCAAAAGTCTTGAGCCCATCTTAACTATAGTTGATTTTGTGTTTTATCCGTGATAAAATTTTCTCCTTTTGTCTTCGACTTTGAGAAAATACTCTCCTGTTCGACCTCTATTCTTCTCTCATATAACATAAATCATCATTTCTTTCTTCTTTTAGAATGATTTGGTTTAAATTTTTAGGTTCACTTTTAATCACTTGAATTGAACTTTCATTGAGTTTTTCTTATTCCCATAATCCCATAAAATGCCATATCAAACGTATATTGGACCAACTCAAATTATCCCAGTTCCTTGGATCTATAGTTCATATGTCAAAAGTGTAGCATTTCGCTTGTGAATCATATTGTATCGCGTTATACAAATTTCGAATTGTATTATTCTGACAACAATGATTTCACCTAAACTGTTACACTGTGTTTACTGAATTCTGGAATCGATATGAATACAGATAAATTTAAGTGTGTTGTATCTCACCTACTGTCATGGTAAATTATACCTTTTGTGAACAATCCTGCAAGTTATAAAACTACAGCATCTAGTAGATTGGCATTGTCTGTCTTTGTAGAAGCAACTAAAGAGGTTCTATCACTAAGTACAACACACATCACAGACTATAAAACTAGGTGAAGTTGCACCTTTCTATTAGTTTATGCCCATTTATTCTACTTTGATATCGAACTCTCACGATGATAAATGTAAGTGTGTTGAATGATTTCAGGGACTACACTGGCTTATCACAGGTCGCGACGAATGCTAATGGTCATAGATGCAAGCTACTGCCGGAAAGTCGTCTCGCCCAATTATTGTCTTGTCTCATTATCTCGTGGAACCTGCATTGTTGTACAGATGCTGCACCATCATTCTGTATCCATTGTTACGATTGCTATGTGCTTATCCGATTGACACGTTAAAATCTGTATACTTTTCTGATTTGGTACCTTCAACTTTTGTTTCCCATGGTTATATGTTGTTTGAACTTGTAGATCCTATTCAAAATTCTTCTTTAGGGATGATGAGACTTGATCTGGATTTTTTTGCTGTTTGTTGTACAAGTTTACTTAAGATTGCCATCATTCGTCACAGAGGTGAAGTTGCTTGACTTTGATAATGCTTTGCTCTCTTCGATGGCAAGAGACAAGTTTATTGGGTTTTTTTTTTTTTGATAGAATTAAAATTAAAATTGGGGACCCAGTTTACCCAGATATCTGCACGTGGGATCCATGTGTATTTTGTTTTTTAATGATATTGATTATAACCTTTATATCATTTAATATGATTTTTAAATATTATAATTTTTTATAAAAAATTGTATGCGTGGGTGATCAATATGCATGCGTTCAGTGAACGATAATCGACAGTAGTGAGCGCTAATAAAATTTTTATTTTTATTCGATTTGAATGGAAAAAAAATATATATATATATATACGAATTCGTTAGTCTGGGCGATTACTTTGCGTGTTGCGTGTGCGATAACTCCGACCTTGAGGCATTTTCTCTTTGGCATTGTCGGCGTTGGTCATAATCTGGCTGGCGATCGGTCGGAATTTGGCCGGCGTCGGTCGGAATCGCGGAACCAGTAGTCGCGCCACTGACGGTCGCAATTTCGACCGTTTTCAACTGAATTTCGATCAGAATTTGGCCGGGATCGCTTCAGCGTCGACCCCCTAAGGTTCACCGGCCCTATTAGATTATAATTTGGTTTCGACGACGATGAATTCTGGCGACAAACGACGGCGAGCGACGCGGTCAACGACGGGCGACGCGAGCAACAGCGACGCTCACGGGGCACACAAAAACGATCACACTGCGTAACATTTCTCTCTATGTATATATATAATTAATATGTCAAATGATGACATTTTAAATCTGTTCGTCCATAAAATAAATAATAATAATAATTATTTTTTTGAAATAAATGAAGAAAAATTTTACTGTGAATTTTTTTTCACAATTTATAACACATGTTTTACATAGCACAATACATAGATCGAGTTTAATAGTGTAAAATAATTTTTTATAAAAATTTAATTGTTATTGTATACTTTTTTTATAAAAAAA
>JBAMHZ010447450.1:0-21273 GCA_037177395.1 Alpinia galanga | reverse complement strand
ATTAACAAAAAAAATCAAGAATGGCCGAGATTTCAAAAATGACAAACAGGATAATTACTAACTTGACCCTCTTCAATTGTAGAGGCATTTATTAATTTATGAGTTGCAATTCAAAACTAATTCATGTTCGCTATTTGTAAAAAAAAAACAAAGAAACGAAGAAGAAAGAAAATCAACATGTGATAGTTCTTTAAACTGCTCGGGTCATGTTGATGGGTCGGGGGACTCGTCAGGTTTTCCATATCCCCATGGATTTTTGCTAGCCCAATTCCATTGATCCCGACACATCTCTTCAATCCCATACTTTGCCCTGCAAATCATAGCACGTTGAGTTCTTTTTCAACCGAAAACGGATTAGGTTCACTAAAACTCTCATGGAAAAAAACTTTAAAAAGTGGCAACACATGAAAATACAAAGAAAAAACTAGAAATATTTTATGTTTTGGTAAGGTCAATGCTACGTACTTCCAATTAAGCTCTTTCTCTGCTTTGCTGGTACATGCATAAACAGTTTCGGAATCACCGGGTCGTCTTCCAGCCATAACCAGAGGGATTTTCTGGAAGGGCTCAAATGACATACTCAGAAGCTGATAGAAGTATATACGTAAAGAAAATAGCAGGTGGAATCTTTTTTTTTTCTCCTTTTGTTATATCATCATGAGAAATCATTTGTTTAATATTTTCTTTCGGTGTCAATGCTGTAATATCATTCGTACTTGATGTCTAAGTTGAATTTTTTTGTACAAGTTCGAAGATACGGATTGATCAGTACCTTTCCGGAAGCCTTCTCAAATGCTGATACCATTTCCAAGACAGATGTACCCTTACCAGTTCCTAAATTATAGACTTCGCAACCTGCTGGTTCAAAAATTCTTCATGACTACAAAGATAGAATGGAAATGCATTTGTCTAGCGTAGGATAATTCAGGGCTACTCAGAACATTATCAATAGATGAACAAGAGAAAGCAAGATTGTGAAGAACAAGTACAAACGACAATTTTAATCAATACTAATGTGACATTTCATCATCTTTTCTTCTACCAACGTCCGGTTTTAATTCTTAATGTCTAGGCTTTAGTTTTTTCTCTTTCGATGAGGTAATGTACATTGAAAAGTTAATATTGACAAAGTACAGAAGCATATAATCGATAGTTTCAAACTAAAATGGAACATTTTTGTGCAAATGAAGTTTCCAAATTAATTCACCTGATTTACTACTCTGAAATAGCTTCTCCACCGCTGCAATATGTCCATCTGCTAAATCAACAACATGAATGTAATCCCTTACCTGAAATTAGGGAGGAAAGTTTGTAAGCAAGAAACCACAATCACACACTTAAATGCCAAAACAATTTTCCGACTAATCTTAAAGTTTAATACAAATGTTATTCAATAATATTAATAGAACAATTTCTCTGTTGGCGTAGGCAAGTCGTCTTTCCTCTCCCTCAAAATAATGATTTCTTTGTCAAAACTAGAAAAAACTCAGCATGCACATAACAAAATGATGGGACTTCTTGAGCTATGCTTGCTTTTTTGTTTGGGAATCTGGATTCATACTTTTCTAAACAAACTTGCTTTTCAAAACTTAGTGGAACTTAGTTATATTTACTGTCAGCAATCGATTCTTGCCAATTTTTTAGTAAAACGGCACTATCTAGCTAGTATGTGATTATATCTCAACGGCCAATTGTTAGATAATTTATTTCACTCCCATAGCACAAAAGAGATCAGAACTAGTGAACAGGAAATATATGCAGAAGTTCAAATTTCCACTGCCTCCTGTACCCTTTCTCAGTGTCACAGCGAACCAGGTTAAATTTATTAGTGGTGAAATTGTATTCTGTATAAAACAGAAAGTTAAATGTTGCATATTTTTTCTACATTGGTGTGTGAGATCAGCTCTAGTTTTTCTCTCCCAAATTAGACATCTTTAAATCATTTCACATAAGATCTAGAGTGGTCATGGCTTTCTATGATGATGAAGATTTTGTACCAGAACTGTTTTAAACGGAATTGCACAATGGGCCATCCATGTACTTGTTGGAGAAGTGTGGAACAAGGAGACCCCTTGCATCCTACCTTTTCATCCTCATGAAAGACCGACTAGAATAATGCTGAAATGCACAAGAAGGATCTTGAATGGAGTGGCAACATACTGGCGTGGTTGGTATACATTGAACTTCCACAGAGACTCAAATGACCAAGTCAAACACTTGCTCTACAGATGTGCAAGTTTAGCAAACTTATTTGGCAGCCCTTTCTCTCCTTTGCCGATCCCATGTCTTGATTTTTAGTTGGATGCTACAAGACCAAATTAGGCCCATTGGGAGGGTCATTCTTCTGGTTGCTGTAAGAATTGAGCAGCAGTAAAGTGTTTTTCTTTCAATTGTGAGCAGAAGAATTCTTGTAAATAGCATGCTCAATTCTGCATTTGAGTATATGAGTTTGTAGCGCTATGCTGCTATGAACTATGCAATTTTTTTCAGAACAAATGAAGACTACCTTACAGATTTTCCCATGGTTCTCTTAACTGATAAGTTTATTGTATGATTGATTAATTGCAGCACCTATTCACTATGTTTTCTGTCTTTTTCATTAAGATTGCATACCATTGCTATGTCCTACTAGATATGATACTATCTTGTAAAGTGATGTAACTATTTTCTCTATCTGAATCTTCAAAGTAGTCCATTTTGCACCTGCTCATTAAAAAATTGCTGCATGTTTACTATCCAGGTTTGCAAGATCAACAAAATGCCAATTTTTTGTAAGAGTTATTGACTCCATAGTAGAATGACACAGACACTGCTATGCGAGGTAAGAATAATGTAGGACAAATCAATAATCTGACAGCATTAATAAACTTAAAAAAAGAAAAGAATTAATCAAGAACACATAAGATGGTCCAAGTCAAGAACAACATTAATTTAAACTGAGGTAAGATTATTACCCCTGTGCCATCTTTAGTTGAATAATCATTTCCAAAAACAGTAAGAGCAGGTCTCCTCCCAACAGCTACTTGTTGTACGAATGGCATGAGATTATTAGGAATTCCACGAGGATCTTCACCAATGAATCCACTAGGATGAGCACCAACAGGATTAAAATATCTTAGTAAAATTATGTCCCATTCACTATCACCACAATGGATATCACGACAAATCTCCTCAATCATAAGCTGTAGTAAAATAATAATAAATCAGTAAAGTAGAAGTAAATAGGAGAGATAGAGACAATACTAACAAATGAAGAAACCTTAGTTCGTCCATATGGGTTTGTAGCACATAAGGGAAATTCTTCAGTACAGGGCACTTCCTTTGGCCAACCGTAGACAGTAGCTGATGATGAGAATACAAGCTGAAAAATTCAAACATGATTTCCTACTCAGTTGCAAAAATTCAGTAATTTCAAGATGTACCTGATAATGCCTGATGATAGAAATATAGAATAACGAAACTACAGTGTTAAGAGGGAAACATAATTTTTTTACATAGTTTTTGAAGAGAACCATTACCCAGATAGATGATAGATATAATGCAGACATATCTCAAAAACAGAGTTACTTCTTCCAAACACATGGCTAATGTGATTTAAGGAAAAAAAAGGAAAAGAAAGTAAAAGTGGTTTCTAAACAGGGTCATTCATTATTACAGATTCCATAAATCTGGAGACTACCATATGGTGTCAGGCTATCAGCACAAAGCAAGCACTATTTTTTAGCTTCCTTGTAGAAGAATCTATCTAATGGATATACAGAAATAATTCTAAGAAACCAACTAACTCAGTTATGTACTTTGTGGTACATGAGATCTTGTTTGTGCAATGATAATTCCAAGTAGTCAAGCTCAACAATTTGTTTCAATGTGTTTGACAAAGAGTTTTAAGTTAAGTTTACTTGTTGTACTGATGTGCGTATCAATTGTGCAAAGATTTGACAAAATACACATGGAACTCAGAGAACTTGTGTTTAAATGTGGTCAAGTTATCGTGGTTGACTTGACATAGTTAAGTTGGTTGAATTATGTTCGATGACTTAGAGGTCACTATCGAGATAGACTTGAAGGATATTGGCAAAGGATCTGAGGGAGCATAAATTCCTTTAGAGGTGAACTCTATGATGAAAAATATGAAGTGCTTGTTAGTTTGATAGTTTGACAGCCTATAATGTGGTGAGCATGAGGATGTAAACCGAGTGAAGTTAATATTTTCGAGTAGATTCAGTTAACTGGATTCTTCAGTTGGCTGAACACAAGAGTTTAGAGAAGAAGTTGTTTTTGTTTAGACTCAAGATGACTAAAACTGGTGATACAATCCATTGGCCAGCTAGTTGTTAGTCTCACAATGTTTATTTTTGCCCAATTAATTGACTAGAAGCAGACAAAATAAAGTTGTTAGGGTTGACTCTACAAAATCTCTTAGGGAGCTTTAAGATGGTGTAGTTCCACAAAATTCAACTTAAAATTCCTCCATTGTTCAAAGATCTCTAAGGGCTTGGAAAAGGTTTAAGTCATGAGCTCAAGGTCTTGGTAATTTCATATCATTGTTTATATTTGAGAGGAGAGTTCACTCAAAAGTTTTGATTACCCCTTGCCTGGATTGGGGAAAGAGTGAGAAGCCCCATGTAAACATTTCGAGCAGCAGTGATTGTAAGAGATTTTATCTCATTATCTCTTGTAAAGGAAGGGTTCTAGTGAAATCTTTGCTAGGTGACTCACTGGGCAACTCAGGTTGTGGATTAAGAGCAGTTTCCAAATCACATTATATTATGTTGTTAGAATAGTTCGAATTTATTATTCTCATTTTCATCGCATCTATATTCGACAAGAACCAACAAACACACATGAGCACCCCACTAGAATACTAACAATTGATTTGTTTTGTGTTTGCCAGTAAGAATTTTAATTTATAATTGTCTCCTATTCACTCATCCCCTCTAGTAGGCCTAACTCATATTCAGACCAACCATGGATCCTCATGGAACCGGCTTATTAAATTGATCATATTGCAAGAAATAGGAATTTTTTTTCACAGCAGAATCAGTTTTATTATATTTGTTTATTCATTTCAAAAGATGTCCTGCTAAATTTGATGTCACTTTCCATTATCAACAAGTTTGTTCTGTTAAAATAACCTTCCATTCAAAGATTTAGTGGGTTTCATATGTCCCTTTCACAGCGACATAAAAAAGTAGAGTTAGAGTACCTTTTTGCACCCATAATCAGCCATTGTTTCCAAAAGAATGATTGTGCCAATAATGTTATTGTTATAATAAAGCAAGGGCTTTTTAACACTTTCTCCCACTGCCTTTAATCCGGCAAAGTGTATAACAGCATCAAATCTGCAAAGGAAATTAAAGGCATAAATGAAAGTTCCACATTATTTACAAGAAAATTGCTAATTACTGCTTCAAAGAAAAGGAATAACTAATGACAGACATGTTGCTCACCTAGGAGGATTATAAAACATTTATATCCTTAAAAAAAAACAACCTCTCTTATTGTGGACACGGAGAAAAGTCGAGGTCCTTTAGTTTTCATCCTTCTAACATAAAACTGCTACAAAAGCTTCTAATAAATTTGTGGAATCCAATCTAATTCATACCATGACTGATGGAAAATGTATTACCATATCGCCAATTACTATGACACGCCTTGAAAAAGTAGCTAAATATTATAAGAAAAGGCAAGGTTATGGTGGCACTTCTGACCGTCTGAACTCAACATGGCATGGGTTTGGTAATAACCTTGTATCATTGAAAAATAGAAGTAAAAACATCTACAGAAGAGAATTTCTAGTAAAAAAAATTCACTTTGCTGCGGAACTGGTATATTTGATCAGTCTTGTTGATTTTAACTGGGTGATTCTGTTACGTTGGCAAAGGCATGATACTGCGCTATGGTTCTGTCAGGTCATTGTTTTATGATATTGTTCTGTTTAGGAGGGCATAGCATTCTGTAGAGTGGATCAGAAATTAAATTGATATGAAATCATGTAAATGATGCAGAACTACTAAGAACCTTGCATCAGAGTACTTATGGAATCAAATATTGAATGAACACACAAGTTCAATCTATCACTTTTTTTTTCAGGGCACAGTAATGGAGTACCTTTTGGATATTAAGAGCTAAAAAAAAGACTCACATAATGAAACATGGCGACTGGAAAATGTTATGAACAGCCCAAGATGTAACTATAGGAGTAAAATTTATCTAATATATATTTTTAGGTAACTCCGTGCATGACCATATTAACAACAATATTTTATCTAAAAGTCTCTATAGTATTAAGTCGCGATTCCGTTAAATCTTGGGAACAAAACTTACTTTGTCGAATCAAAAAGTTTCTTCAGTGCATCCCTATCTCGAAGGTCAATCTGTGGAAGTATAGAGAAGATGAGAAACCAAGATCACGTGGCATCTTATTCTAGGACATTAAGAAATTGCTCAAAGAAAGACCAATATAGAACAGGGTTTGAAGCAATGAGCCGTCCCCGTAAGAAAAATATTATTTGACAGCAACTATTTCTACTAAAGAATTATTATCATGCAATTGCAATTCTAATCAAGAATATAAAAAAAAATAGTTGGCTTTGATATATACGCTGTCGTAATATGTTCCAGTAGAACGAGGATAACACATCAGTTCGCAGATAAAAAAAGCCAAAATATACCATCAATCCGACATCTGTAATGTTGCATATTAACAACGAGATACATTTGGACACGATTGATGAGATATTGCACATTAATTGAACACTATATTGGATACGTAACTGCAGCTCGATGTTTTCAAGTTCGATAGGAGACCTTGGTTTAAAATAATAAATAAAATAAAACTAAGAGAACACCTACTGTGCGTGTTGTGTATCCAAGATAGCTACACGTTTGGAGGAGAAAGAGACATACTAATAAAATAAAGAGGCTGGTGGATCAAAAGCATCGCATATGTATAGTGGTGTATTGCATCATCCACTGAAACGTATAAAGCCAAACTGGTTAAGTTTGCCATAGAGAGATGCAAGTAGATTAAAGGGATGCACCTAAGAATTTACAATGCTAGACAGTAATACCAAGGACAGATGAAAACATAGAATAGTGATGCAAAGACAATTCTAGAATAAATGATGCTGCACAATTGCCAATAAAATGTTGGAGAAATTTGAAAAATTCATAACAATATGATGCAAGTTGCAGGACTGGACACGAAAAAGTGTTTCAACCAAGTGATTTGGCATCAGATACTCAACAGGTGTAAGTCACACGATAATCGAGGATTACCTGCGGAGTCAATACACTTGGTGTCTTAGCAATTAAAGTTGAAGAAACCGTAAGCCACTTATCGCCATCAAAAATAAAAGGGGAGAAAACGTGACGCAACCATCATCGACCGATTAAAATTCTTTCGTCAAAAAAATGAGTCATTATTATTTATTAGGAAGCAAATCGTGCTGTGACATTCCTTCTCAGAGATGAATCAATAGTTACCAGGGATAAGAATCCGTGTAACTCAAAAATATAAATCCCTAAAAATTCGTAGTTAAAGCCAAACAAGCGACTCAAAACAAGAAAACACGTCCAAAAGAATCAAACCTTGCACATCCAAAGGCACAAATTCCTTCAAGGACATTCATCCCTATCCAAATACCCTAAAATCCCGCTCCAGAAATCTAAGTGCAAAAGAAAAACAATCGAATACCTTGTGAAAGATCAGGTTCTTGCCGGCGTCCCCAGCGAGCTCGGCGACGCGCTCGATTGCTGCCTCCGAGGAGTTATCGAGGTTATCCACCACAGAGACGCTGAAATCAGCGAGGAGAAGCTGCAACACGGTGTGACTACCGATGTAGCCTGCGCCTCCAGTGACCAAAATTCTCCTCCCCATGGCGTATCGGGCCGGGAGAGTCACGGGCGCGAGAGAGAGGGCGAGAGGAGGAAAAGTGCGTGATCGATAGGAAAACAAAGGTTTTATAAAAATTAGGGCGTGACAAGGAAGGAGCGCACCGAGAGCAACGGCGGAGAGGAGAGAATGGAGCAGCGACGGAAGCGGGAGAGCGAGCACGGCAAGCGAGGGAAATTAAACGCGTGTGGAGTGTGTATATATATAGGCGCCCTGCCCTCTCTTATAACTTCCTTTCTTTGAAAAAAAAAACGTATTTTATTTTAGGATTGGTGGGGTTTAGCAGGGCTTGTTTGAGTTGAAGGTAAAAAGGTCTATTACAGTTAAAATTAAGGGTTAAAAAAAAAATAATATCAAGACACATTCGTCGCCATGTCATGCGAAAAAGTAATAATTTTGACTTCTAAAAAAAATGTTGACTTGAGAATAATCGATAGAAAATTTCTAAATTAAGTAAATAATTACCATTTTAAATAATAATGAATACAACATCATTTTTCTATTTATCATGACTAAGTTCATTGTCATCCTTTCTTTTTTGTTTTTATTGAATTTGTTTAGATTTTCCTGAGCAACATTTTTACCGATCTAAATTGTCATAATAAGATATGAAAAATAATTTATCAAGTTGAACGCGACATGAACCTAATCGATTCAATCAATTTATCATGAATTACATCGAGCACACTTGTGACTAGGGACGGATCTAAGAATTAAAATTGGAAAAGACTTGAATGTAATATAATAAATTATATGTTATTTTCTAACAAAAAATCATTACATTATACTATTCAATAAAATTGCACCTCATGAGGTTTTGAAACATAAAATTTATCTGTAAAAAAATTTATATCTAAATCTTTAGTTAAATCTTGTTCAATATAGAGTGTTATGCAATTAGTAAAAAAGTCATTTTCATTTTATTGCAAAGTGTCATATGCACATGCTTCATTGCTGAAAAGGCTCGCTTAGTAATGGTGGTACAAATAAAAAATGTCAAAATAAAATGAATCAATCTAGTCAATATAACATAAGTTTTTTACCGCCCACTTTTAGTCAATTGCTGACACAACATAACAAGTATAAAAACCTTCAAATTCTACATCACATCCCATTTAGGTTATTTTGCTGAAACTAGAGGCAATATATGACATCGAACTGATGATTTTACTGAATAAAGAATATTATTTTATCAATTAAATGAAAAGATAATTATCGAACTACTAGTTGTTTTATACATGACAAGGGCTCAAGTAATATGCGTCATAACTCAACTTCTTAATGATCTGATAAAGCCCATCCCATTTAGGCTTAAGTTTTCCAACTCCCCTGCAGGTTGTACTTTTTTCCACACAAAATCACCTACTTGAAATGAGCAGGGATGACCTTTTTTTTGTAAGCATGGGAAATTCTCTTTCGGTAAGCCATTAACTGAACTGCTACTTTGTCCTTGTCTTCACTCACCAGGTCTAGTTTGGCCAGCCACTTCTCCGTATTTTCTTCATCATAGGTAAGAACTCGAGGTGATTGAAGATCAATTTCCACTAGGATTATTACTTCCTAGCCATATACCAAGTGAAATAGAGTCAGTCCTGTACTTTGTTTAGGAGTTGTTTGGTGGGCCCAGAGAATACTTGGCAGTTCTTCAATCCAGCTTCCTCCAACATGGTCAAAGTTAATTTTGAGCGCTCGGACTAGGCCTCGATTAATGACTTTGACCTATTCATTACTCTGAGGATAAGAAACTGGGGTAAAAACTTATCGAATTCCCAGCTATTAGCACCATTCACAGATTTTTCGACCTTGGAATTATCGCCCATTGTTAGAAATAATCTTCTGAGGAATACCGTACCAACATATGGTATTCTTCCATATAAATTTCATCACTGCCTCTTCTGTGATTTTGGTCAGAGGCTCGGCTTTTACCCATTTAGAGAAATAATCAATGGCCACCAAGAGAAACTTCTTTTGACTTGGTTCCAAAGGAAAATGTCCAATAATATTCATACCCCATTGATCAAACTGGCATAATATTGTTGAGGTCCTCAAGAGTTCGGTGGATTACTGAGAGAAATTTTGGTATTTTTGGCAATTAATATAGGTGCTTACAAAGTGAGCTACATCCCTCTGTAGAGTTGGCCAAAAATATCCTGCCAACAAAATCTTTTGAGCTAACGTTCTAGACCTAGTGTGGTTACCACAATACCCTTTATGTATCTCGTGCATCACGTAGTCTGCTTCCTCAGGGTTAAGACATTTAAAGAGGGGGTGTGAGAAAGCACACTTACACAAATAGTCTCTAATCAAGGTGAAATGTGTACCTCTCTTTTTGAGTAGATTGGCTTCCTCGGGATTGTCTTGTAGAACCCCATTCTTTAATAACGAAATTAGAGAACTCCTTTAATCAGCCGAAGATTCTAGGACACTCTGATCTACTTGGGCGATGAGTTGTACTTTGGTAATCAAACCATCTAGAGTGCAAGTTGTTAATGCACTAGCCATTTGAGCTAGCTCATTCACCTTTTGGTTCACAGCTCAGGGAATCTTCTGCAAGACAACCTCTTGGAATTCAGCTTTCATCTTCTCTTAACTCTGAGTGAACTTCCTAAGTCGATCATTAATTTTGAAAGTCCCCTTTAATTACTCTACAGCTAACTAAGAATATGAATATAGGATAATTTTTGAAGTGTTGACCTGTTTGATTGCCCGAAGACCAGCTAATAAGGCTTTATATTCAGCTTCATTATTAGAAGTATAGAATTCAGCTGTAGAGCTATCTAGATCACATCTTCCTTGGGTGAGACGAGGAGGATTCCCACTCCACTTTCTTTCTTGATAGTTGAGCCATCAACGTAAAACTTCTATACTTCATTAACATTTGATCCATAAGTTTCTGCCAAGAAATCGGCTAATGCTTGTCCCTTAATAGTTATTTGGGGTTGGTACTAAATATCATATTCCACGAACTCAGTTGTCCATTTGATTAACTGTGCATAGACCTCTAGTTTTAGCATACTCTCTCAAGATTACTTTTGGTCAGCACTGTGATGGGATGAGACAGGAAGTACGGTCGCAACCTCTGAGCTATCAAGATAAGAGCCAGAGCCAACTTTTCTAAGACAGTGTACTGACCTTCTATATCTTTCAAGAGATAACTAATGAAGCATATGATGTGCTACTTGCGGCCTTCTTACTGAATCAACATGGCTCCGACTACTTCCTCAGTGGCTAATAAATATAACCATAATATTTCCCCAGTGATTAGCTTCGAGAGAGTAGTCAACTCAGCTAGGTATTTTTTGAGGTCAGAAAATCTTTCTCACATTTCTCATCCCATGAAAACTAAACTGACTTATGAAGTATTTTAAAGAAAGGAAAGTTTCAATCGGCAGGCCTGGAGAAGACAAGGCAATGATTCTTCCAACTAACCTTGTACTTCTCTCAAATTTCAAGGCG
The DNA here is from genome assembly GCA_037177395.1 of Alpinia galanga. Taxonomy (NCBI): domain Eukaryota; kingdom Viridiplantae; phylum Streptophyta; class Magnoliopsida; order Zingiberales; family Zingiberaceae; genus Alpinia; species Alpinia galanga. The sequence goes on along the minus strand of JBAMHZ010447450.1, from coordinate 9,920 downwards.
AAATCATATTTTGCAGAGCTTAAACTTTTTCTAGGTTGACTTTAATTCCTTGTTTGGTCACAATGTAGCCGAGGAACCATCCATTCCTAACACCGAATACATATTTGTTTGGTTTGAGTTTGATTCTGAATTTCCATAATGTTGTAAAAGTCTCCTTCATATCCTTAATAATCTCCTCATCTCGGATCGATTTGATGAGTATATTGTCCACATATACTTTAATATTCCATCCATTCTGATGATAAAATACTCGGTCCATCAATCTCTGATAAGTAGCTCATGCATTTTTAAGTCCAAAGGCATGATCGTATAATAGAAAGTATCATCCGAAGTGATAAAGTTAACCTTCTCTTAATCCTCTTTAGCTAACAGAATCTGGTGGTACCCTTGATATGCATCGAGCATGCAGATCAATTATTATCTCGAGGTCAAATTTACTAATTGATCTATTTGAGACAGTAGATAGCGATCTTTAGGATAAACTTTATTAAGATCTAAAAAATCTACACAGACTCTCTACTTGCCTTTAGGCTTAGGCAGTAGGACTACATTAGCTAACCAAGTGGAAAATTAAACTTCCTTGATGTGTCCTACCTGCCTTAGCTTGTTTACTTCTACTCAAATCACCTTGTCTTTTTTAGGGCCAAAGTGTCTCTTCTTCTATTTGACTGGTCGAGCTCCAAGAAGAAGGTTCAGTTTATGCTCCATCACCGTGGGAGAAATACCTCAAACTTCTTCTTCAAATCAGGCAAAGACATCACTATTCTAGGAGAGACAACTAATCACACTCTGCTTCAGTTTCGGAAGGAGATCATCAGCCACTCTGATAATTTTCTCTAGTTAATCTAGACACAATGACACCTCTTCATCTCAGTTTGGAGGTTCATCATGGAGAGTGTACACTCTCGCATGGTCAACCCTTCGACTTTTCCTAGAACTAATTTATACCACTTTCACATAGCATTTTCTTGTGGCTTGTTAATCTCCTGCCACACTTCGATCTGATTATTGATAGAAAACTTGATCTTATGGTGATATGTGGAGACCACCTCTTAGAAGGAGTTCAGGGTAGACCTTCCTAGGATGATGTTGTATGTAGAGGTGACCTCCACCACCATAAAGTTAGTGATTTTAGTTTGGCAGAGCGGTTCTTCACCCAAGGATAGGGGCAAGTTGATTCAACCTAGAAGTTACACTTCATGGCCAGAGAATCCAAATCAAGAGGTATTCACCGGTTGAAGCTTAGCACGTTCAATTTGCATTTGATCAAAATCTTCCTTAAATAAAACATTGACTGAGCTACCTGTATCGACAAATATCTGAGCTATAACATAATTGGCGATAGTAGCTCAGATCACCAAAGCATCATTGTGAGGAGCTACCACTCCTTGTAGATCTTCCGGTCCAAAACTGATCAAAGGCCCTCCTCTCTGACCCCTTCCTACCTCCATGCTCTCTAAGCACTAGCCATGGGCCTTCCTCGCCCAGTTAGAGTTTCCATCAGTCACTCCTCCTATGATCATGTTTATTGTACCTTGGTGAGGAGCATTTTGCTTATCCCGCTTTAGATTTTCTCAATGAGGGCTATAACAACACCAAGGTCACTCGGAAGATCTTTGAGGCATTTTTGTGGTCGGGCCAAGCTCCTAGGACAGGGTCTTCAGATGAATGGCTTAAGCTTTGGGCTAAAGTTTCCCTGTTATCGATGACATTCGCTAGTTGAATGCATGTATATTTGATGGAATATGAAAAAGCGTGCAGATCCTTGTGGTGGCTAATGGACAGGCGACTTTGGCACTTCTTACAGTGTTTGAATTGTCTTATCTCTTATTCAACCTGGGATATATCTAGTGATATGAGGAAGCTCTTGGATCCGAGCAAGTTGAGCTCTGTCTGGCTAAGTGACTATTTTCACCGAGCTACTTTCCCTCTGAGCTCGTCGAGCTTTCTCTAAGTTGATGTACTTCTCTGCTTGTCTCATAAGACTATCATAATCAGTGGGGTCTTCTTCATTAGAGATTAGAAGAAGTCTTCTTCTGAGAGTCCTTGCAATAAAGCACTGACCAGGATCTCTGAAGTTGTAGATGGTACATCTAAAGCTACTTGGTTGAAGCACTGGATATATTCCTGTAAGGATCCATTAACCTTCTGATTCATCGAGAAAAGGTCCAGAGTAGTCTTATGATATTTCTTGTTGCTGACAAAATGGTGCAGGAATGCAGTACTTAAGCTCTTAAAGGATCTGATGAAACCAGACAATAACCAGTTGAACCATTTTTGGGTTGATCCAGATAGAGTTGTTAAGAAGACTCTGCACTTAATCCCATCCGTATACTAATGCAGTAAAGAAGCATTCTCGAACTAGCCAAGATGATCCTTCGGGTCTGCAGACCCATTGTACTCTCCTATCTACAGGGGTCCGAAGTCTTTTGGCAGCTCTTCCGCTAAGATATCCTGAGAAAATGGAGTACCTCAGTTGTTCTACTCTGTACTAATTGGAGCTTTCCCTTTTCAAAGATCCCTAGGGGGCTGTTTTGAGACATAGATCCTCAAGATTGTTCCTCTTGTGGGACGATACAAGGTAGTGATTCAGTAGAAGTTGGAGGTACTTGCTCAAGATTCTCGTTCTGCGAGAGATGTCTTTTTAAGATTTCATCAATAGTGGTGGCAACGATTCTTGTCAAATTCTCCCTCATCAAAGCTTCCCTATCAGTGGAATCTTGGTTTTTTGAGTTGCCTTTATTGTCTCCCATCTCAACACCTTAGCTCAAATGTTCCCATAGACGACGCGGAAAATGTTCTGACTGAGAACCTAGGATGGGCTGATTTTGGTGGAGTGCCCATGGTTGAACTCTTTTCGGACTGGCTGAGCTAAACCAAATTGATTTCTATAACTAAGGAATAAAAGTCCTTCGAACTTGAGAAGACAAAGGAGTTGAGCAAGGGACTGAGGGGGTATCTCAGTGAAGCCCCTTCGACGCTCAAGTCAGAAAGTGGAAAAAAAAGTGAAGAAAAGAAGGAACTAGTGAGAAAAGTTTAGAGATTACTTGATCTCCTACGTTGTTTTCCTTCTTGCATTATATCTGCAAGGAAAGACGTGCCTTGAAGAAACGTGGAGGTATGACGTAGGAGTGTGAATTAGTGGAGAAAATCATGGAGTGATGGGCTCATGGCGTAGAAATCGTGTCTTCGCGGCATCGTGGAGACATGATCTTCTGGAGACACAGTTTCATAAAGACGTAGCCACATAGTAATTGACCATTATTTGTTGAGCTAAGTGTTCCTCCGAATCCAGATAAATCTTCCGAATTGAGCTTAGGTGTTTATCCATGCTCAAGAGGTTAACCTACCGAACTAAGCTCCATCAAACTAAGCTCCAGTGTCCAAGCTCAGGAAGTCAGCCTAACGGACTAAGTTCTGTTGAACTGAGCTCCAGTGTCCTAGCTCGAAAGGTCGGCCTGGCAGACTCTACCGAACTAAACTGGAGAGTGTTCCGAATGAACTTGATCTAACTTATGCTCTACTTGACCTAGCTCAAAATTAGATGACACCTTATCTTGACTGTTGACTTTACCTTGCCACTTGGAAAGATGTATTTCAGCCACGTTAAAGTTCATGCACATCAATTTCATTTCTCAAACAAAGATTTTCACTTCATGAAGAAATTCTTTCCATCTACATTCTCTAAGTTCTTGAAGGATAATTTTTATAGTAAAAATAAATGTAATAGCAGTCAAAATATCTTGAGATTTTCTTTGAAGAATTTAACAAAGAGTATCTATTATTCTCATAATTTTATTAAGTGCAAAATGAATAGAAATTCAAAGCTTGTCATGTTTCTATAAATCCCTCGAACTTTATATTTAGCTCTTCCATTTGGAGAATGTTCACTAAGAACTTTAAAAACTTTACAAGTTGCAACGTACATACCTATTAAGCTTTTTACTGAGTTATAGTGAGAACTCCAACAAGTACCTTCCACTCACTGTAAATTACCAATTTGATTGGTTCTACTTTCAAATCACATTCTTCAATTGCCAACATATGCTTAATTTCATTTCTCTATGTAGTATGCAATTCAGTAACATGCTTAGTAAAAGAACTGACAATATTATCCAAATGACACTTATATCCTTAACTACATAAATCAATGTCAGTTGTAATCGATGGGAAAAACAGTGGACATAGTATGCATAGGGATAAGGAAATCAATCTCTAACTTCTTCGCGAATCATCTGTCGTATTCTATTGACTATAATATATAAAACCTCTTTATGAATTTCTAGAGTGATATATTGGATATTTTTTGAGTATTGTGTATTCATTTTTGTAAAAGTCTTCACCAACGTAAGAAAATTTCCATAATTAGACGAAGATAGAGATTCATCGTTACCTCTAAAAGCACAACCTTAAAGTGCTAGCCAGCAAATAACTACAATTGAGCTCCTCAAACGCAAACAGCTTTTTTCCTTTTCCTCTTTACATTGGGCATGCATCACATTATCAATATGTTGCGAGAGTCTTATCAAACACAATATGAGACAAAGAAATTGCACAATTAATATGGGCAAGAAATGAAGAAATGCATATGTTTTTTTTTTTTTGTTGATTTATCCTTTTCCAATTGTCAAATCCTTCGTTGACCAATGTCGACGAATTAACATCATTCAAAAAAGAAAATAATATGTCTTATTTATTGAAGGCAAATACTTCAATCAATGAAAATTTTGGAACTAAGTTTTTTTTTGAAACTGACGATTCTAGCTTTCAAATTTTGTACTTGGATACTTCAACATATTTGGTTGATAAGGCCTCATATCATTTTTTTTTCGTCTTATCCAATATAAGTGGAAGATGACTAATGGTCACCTCTAGGAGAGGAAATTGAAGAAATTTAGACTAGAAGACTTTTAATAGATTGATGTTGCATTGTAGGAATAGTAGGAATTGAGATGTTTTTACTAATTTGACAATTTCTCTTCTTAAATAAATATGATATCAATGTCAGATTGATGTTCCATTTTGATATAGTTCAATTATATTCCTAAATAATTAATAAGATAACAATCAAACAAATAAATAAGTATAGTCAATCAATGATTCAATTATTTTATAAATTAAATTTAAATAAAATAAAGATTAGCTTAGTTTAATTTTCTCTTAACACAAACTAATAAATTTATCTTTTTTCTAAAAAAAATAAAAATATTATAAAAATGAGGGAAAACAAATTATGTTGGATAATATTTTTATAATTTATTAGAAATACTTACTTTACCTATGACTTCTTATTCTCTTCTTTTTTGTCACTCCACTATTGTCGACAAAGCTAAACGTGTTTTCTCATCTTCCAAGATAATACACTTTCTGAGTCAACAATAAAGGAGAAGGAAGAGGTGAAGAGAGAAAAAATAGTGGAGCAATATATAAAAACTTAATGTGATAAATATGTTGGCAATTGGATCGAATTATGGCATCTTAGCTATATTGAATTTTGAACATAAATTCAAATTTAGGGTGGGCTATATCCCAGGATAGCCCCCATGCGAGTCGACCCTTGCTTGTGATATTCAAGAGGGCATGGGTTTGAGCTCCACGAACTTATATTAAAAAAAATTAAAAAAAAAAAACATGATGAATGAGTGCCAAATGAATTGGTTTTAAGCCTACAATTTATCCGATACCAATTCTACTTTAAACAAAAAATCGCTGAAAGGCTTTGTTGTATCCTAAAGTATAGAGTAGTTTGTTTTTGAACAAAGTGATATGGCACTCTAAAAAGAATAACTCTACGCACTTGAAAGCATAAACAATCTCATTTATTTTATTTGTCCTGAAAGTCATGAAAAGCAAAACATTTCTAGCTTAATCGCATCGTTTGATAGGGTTATTTAACTGATGCTACATCACATGTTCAAAAAAAAAAAAAAAACACCACAAGTCAGTCGTACGTGCATGTTTGACGATTTTTGTGAGCAAATTGAAGGAAGTTGCTCTAGTTGTAAGCCTGCGCATTGAATCTGATTCATTGCTGCTTTGCTTTGTGTGATTTGCACTTCGTTCCTTCTTAAATAAAGCTTGAAAACCTGCCAGTCAGGTCAAATGCTTGGCTTCAATTTTTTTTTATTTTACTAACACTAAAAAAACTAATTCTATAGATAATCGATCCTATCTTATGGATCTTTGGGATCACAAGAATTCTAATGATTTTTACCAGTCACTAGAGTGCATAAAAAGTACTTGTGCAAGTAACTACAATAGCTCTTAGTTTCCATAATTTGTTATTCTATTTGGGAGAAAAAATTTTACAAATGCACCACAGTTAAGAATTAAACTGTAAATATTCTGTAAATATTTAAGAATTAAATTAGCCCTGAGAGCCAAATGCTTAAGCTTCAATGAAGATACGTCTAAGTTGTTGATATAAAAAACCATCACTACTTTATTTAACTCTCACATTTCATTCTTTTAGTCAGATTGTGATCTTACTTAAGCCTCGGGGTACAATTCCAACGGATATATTAGACATAGACCATTTTGGTGGCTCCTGGTGAAGCTGAAGCGCTAAATTATGTTGTTTCGGCCAAAGGCAGGAAGTAGGATAGTTGACCATTGGGAGTTTTCAAAAAGGGTCTCCTGGAGTGGGTCCGTCTATAGATCTATAAAGAAAACATCAAGTGAGAGAGCTGGAGAGTCCTGGTGGAGTTTCCTCTAATGCTCAAGTCAGACGATGAGGGAGTGAAGAAAATAGTAAAGAGAAGAAAGTGTAGATTTTTCTCTTACCTCCCTTGCCCCTCCCCCATATTGTATATATAGGGGAGAAGGCAAGGGACGCATGGATGGGATGCTCCCAAAAGCATGGAGAAGCTCAATGTCCTTTTCATATGAGGAGGCATGACAAGATATGGAAAAGGACACAGATAAGTATGTCAGATGGATATGTCTGTACCGATTGAGACAGCCTAGAGGGGAGTCACAGGACCATATAGGTCCGCATGACATGGCAGGCAGAGAATGTATACGGTATTCCACATGGGGAATCTGGGGTTGAGCAGAGATAAGGATGTTGACGAGATAAGCAGGTTGCTGAGATAAGGATGTTGTCATGCGGAATAGGTGCCTCCTTGACCTAACCCTGAGCCACCAGAGTCAACCCAGGGGGCTTAGGCTGGATTTGACCAAGCACCCTCTAGTGCCTACTCATCTTGACAAGTGACTCAGTCTTATGTGGCTAGGTATGTCTCTGCCACATCATAGACATTCCCCCTTAAACTAGTCGAAGGAGGTGTGAATTCGATTGATTGAATCGCCCTGAAAGTCCCAGTGACCAAAGTGGCATTCTAGCCGCCCATCAATGTCTCTATATCTCTCCTCGTGGAGATCAGGGTACGTGTCAGTTCTTCCCGAGGTTATCATGATGAGTATTAATGGGGAGAGGGGAGGGGTGCAGTGCCCGAGCTTCACAATCTACTTCGTAAACTGGGCCAAATTAGATGGATGAAAGGTCATAGATCTGACGGCAAATGGGACTCCATCTCCTCCTTATAAGCCTGAGGAACCTTGGAGTTTCTTTACTGGCTCTGTCTCTTGTTTGACCCCCTCGATCTGCCCTTTGGTTGTCTGTGCCTTGCCCCTCTTCGTAAGTTCCTTCTCTCTTCTCTTTTCTCTTTTCCATGGCTGAGCCTTCTTTATGATACAAGACCACGTCCAACATCTTAGATCCGTACGACCTTTCTCATTCCCCTTTCTTATCTCTTGCAAATTCCCTCACTAGAACAGCACCCCCACCGTCCTCTTGCCAAGAATTTTGTCACCTTCTTTCATAAGCAACTAGTGTGCAGCCTTAGCTTTCCCATTCCACCTTTTCTTAGCGAGGTTTCATCGTATTTCTGCATACCTCTGCAGCCTCCCCAATTACTATGTGGGGTCACTATCATCTTCCGATTTTACCACCTAGACCTAAGTGTCGGGACTTTTCACTTCCTCTTTACGCCGAGGAGGAAGGAATGTAGCGTTTTCTATTTCACAGCCCGATGATCTTCCAAGTTTCTAATCAATTTTCCTACCTCCCATAAGTTTTGTAAATCCCATTATCTATACATCCGACCCATCCCTTTCTTCGATTAGCCAGTTGCATGGCAAATGGACCTTCCGCCAACCCCCAAATTAAGGTGCTACAAGGAACAATCTTCTTACCAGGAGATAGCGGAGGTCATAGTTGGTCTGAGCTTTGACATAACTCAGCTGTTAGATGGGGGGCTCCTATATTACTTCAGCTTGAGCCCCATAGAATCCGAGCTCAACAACTCTTTAGGTAAGGATCCTTTAAATTTTCCATATACGAATCCATAACCACTTTTCTTTTTCTACAACCGAAGTCATGTTCAGGGCCTCCTGTAACAAATACATGAAATGGGATAGAGTTTGAGTTATCCCTCCAAATGGGGTTCGTCCAAAAGTTCCTATCTCGGGGGATGAATCAAATCCAACTTTGGCTCGGCCCTCGCTAATACCCAAGATAGTGAGCTCCAGGGAATCCGAGGAACAAGGCTAACCACCAAAGCGAGGTCAACAGGGGCCTCTCCTAGGCCGAGCTCATCTCGGCGCTCCCATGGTTCTGCGGTCCAAGAAGATATCCATACACCGACCGAGACAGCACTAGTCGAGGCAGCACCAGCTGAGGCAACAAGGGGGCCCTAGCTCATCCCCCCAGAATTGAGCTCTGGTCCTTCGCTTCCTGGAATGAGCTTAGGTTATGATATACCTCAGGAGCCTCGGCCTACCCCCCCCCCCCCACCCCCCACCCCAAGGCTTTCTTCTCCGCATCAAGGAGATGGAGGAAGTAGAGGTAAAGAAAAAATCTCTTCCTAACTTTGTGTGACTCCATGATGTTGGTGCAATTGGCCCAAGTCATGATTGAATAAGCTCTAGTTGGGTTTGAGTTAAGTTTTGATATTTGACAACGGTTGATGTTTGACCATATGTGTCAAAAAGGAGAAAGTCCAATATGGAGTTGGCAATTGGAGAAGTTCAAGTATAAATACTTGGCAAGGAAAGTCCAAGTTGCGACTTGGCAAAGGAAAAGTCTAAGGGTGGAGTCTTGGCAAAGGAAAGTCCAAGTTGCGATTTGGCAAAAGAAAAGTCTAAGGGTGGAGTCTTGGTAAAGGAAAAGTCCAAGGTGTAGTCTTGGCAAGCATAAGTCAAAGTGTGTAGTTTTGGCAGTCTAAAAGTCCAAATGTATAGTCTTGGCAGGCGTAAGTCCAAGTGTGTAGTCTTGGCGGTCTAAAAGTCCAAGTATGTAGTTTTGGCAGGCGTAAGTCCAAGTGTATAGTTTTGGTGGCCTAAAAGTCCAATAACATGGTTCTTGGCAGTGGACACCCGGTAGGATGACTAGGTCGATGGAAGCACATGAAGGCTAGCACATAGAGGCGTGAGGCTGATGGAAGTGGCTTAAAGACTGAGGTCTAGACTAAGGGGAGTTACAAGTGTAAAGGGATCACACTTGGGAGTGTAAACCTCAAATTTGAGGTTTACCAGTCGATTGGTATGGTTGTCCAGTCGACTGGTGGAGGCTAGTTGAGTTGGACTCGACTGATGCTTGTGCTTGGGCTTTTTGAGCTCGGGTAGTCAACTAGGCTTGTAAGCGAGTCGACTAGTGAGCATCAGTCGACTGGTGAATTGTATCCAGAGTATAGAAGCTTGTTTAGTTGATTGGTGATGGATACCAATCGACTGATTTTATTTATCTGACATGGATTGAGCCGTTGGATAGTCGTTATCTCATAACAGATACGACACCAGTCGACTGGTGGGTAAGACCAATCGACTAGTGATAGGTAAATCAGCCTTGAAGACTCTATTTAAGGAGAGCTTGGGAGAAGGTTGAAGTTGCTGGTTCTTGGTGAACTTGGAGAGGAATT